>CAUYTI010051114.1:0-35756 GCA_963575145.1 Galago senegalensis
CCGCCTCCCAAGTAGCTGGGACCACAGGTGCCCGCCACAACGCCCGGCTATTTTTTGGTTGCAGCCGTCATTGTTGTTTGGCGGGTCCGGGCTGGGGATTCGAACCCACCACCTTAGGTGTACGTGGCTGGCGCCTTAGCCAGTTGAGCTATAGGCGCCGAGCCACAATCAGGGAATCTTTTAAAATAATGACCCCACAAGCAGTCTCAATTTATTTCAGAAGAGGAATCTGTGTCTGGAAGAATTGAAGTAACCTTGCAGGGGGCACAGTGGGTAAGAGAAAACACTGTGGCCCCAGCTTGGGGTATGGACAGATCTCACACCTGCCTGTCTCTGGACTCCCACACATGACAGTGCCACCAGGATCATGCTGAGAATGGGAGCATGTTGTGGCTGCTATCTTGAGTTCAGCCTCTGACCAGGAGAGCTAGATTGACCAGGAAGCTCATGGAACTAAGTTTCAGGGCCCACCACCTATCCAGGCCTCTCCCAAGGTCCTGTACAAATCTTCTGTTTGTAACTTTTTTTTTTTTTATTAAAGAGGATCCTTAAATTACATGCGCTCCAGGCCATATGAAAACTGAGATCCACCTCTGCTAACCAATAACCACTTAGAAAAAGCTGCATCTGAGAAGAAGCTTCAAAAGCATTTCCAGATGGTCCCCAAACCCTTCAGGTGTGACTCTGCCATAGAGCATGGAGGAGCCCAGGCAGGTGGACAGGCTTGACAGTTAACAGAGCATTCCTGGAACAGCCCAAAATATCCGTGGCACATGACCTCTGAGCATCCAGTTTACAAACACGTCCAGGAGTGTCTTTCTTGCATTACTGGTGGGGACAGCTTTGCTCTCTACATTAAGGACTTTCCATCTGCATTTATGCATAGCCATCAGTAAGCTCCTCCCATCCAGTCTTTTCTCATATGGGACCAGAAACTTCAGAGTGGTCAACCAGGACAAGGAAGGAGGGGTATGAGCTGGGGAGAGACAGTAGGAAGAGAGAATGATGTGTGGAAAGACCTGGAACTAGAGGTCACCACCTGCTGTGAACTGGACTAATTGGTGTGATGGAAGCTGAGACTGAGGCTGGAGGGGCTGTGTGTTAATCTGTTTGTATTGCAATGACAAAACTACCATACACTGGGGGATTATCAACAATAGAAATTTATTTCTTACAGTTCTAGAAGCTGGCAAGTCCAAGACCCCGCCACCAGCAGATCCGGTGTCTGATGAGGACTGCTCTCTGCTTCACAGACGGCCTTCCTTGCTGTGCCCTTGTGTGGCTGGAGGGTCAGACAAGCTCCCAGAGCCTCTTATATTAGGGCACTAATCCCACTGGCGAGTGTGGAGCCCTCAGCACCTAATCACCTCGGAAGCTCTCCCTCTTATCATCTCCTTGGTGGTTAGGATTTCAGCATGTAAATTTGGGGTAGGGGTGAGAAGAGTGGGAAGGAGTTCAGGAGTCTCGACTTTACCTCAAACAATGAGGAGCAGCGTAAGCTGCCCCTTACTCACCCAGTGGTAGTCCCAGTTACCATATTCACTGCTGCGGTTTCACAGGGCTTGTGTAAGTGGCCTTTACTGCACTTCATAACACCCCCAAAGTGCAAGAGAGAGAAGCTGAGAATTTGGATATGCTAAAGGGAAGCCACAATGTGCCTCCTTTAAATGAACAATTGAAAGCTCTTGACTTAATAAGCAATTGAGAGGGGTCCCAGGAACTGCTGCGTGGCTGAGGGTAGTCTGTGGGTGCAGTCACACCTCCGTCCCCACCTCTGTTTTTCCCTTTAACCTAGGTGGCTGTGCTTTGATGTGTTGGGGTGCCATTTGAGCTCCTGTATGACAGGAGAAAGTCTGTTTCTAAATATAAGTTTGGTCTGAGGTAATATTCAGGAGCTAGACCAGACAAGGCTTGGCAATTGTGGAGCATGCCTGGGGGAAGGTGGAAGAGTGACTGGGGGGAGGCCTTCCACTGACGTGGGAGGTGCTGGGTGTCTGTGCAGTCACTACTGGACATTTTGACCCTGTGAGACCTGCCGGGCAAGGGGACAGGTTGTGGGTGGTGCTGAGGAAACACCACAAGTCTCCTGTGTAGTGGGAAGTCCCTGCCAAAGCCTCCTGAAGACTCACATGGCTCACAAGAGCAGTGGCCCTTGGGTTCCCCAGCCAACAGGGGGACAGTGCCTGCCTAGGTGAGAGGCATAGGCTCCCCCGTGACCTGGGACTCCTGGCAGCACAGTGAGCAGGGAGGCAGGTAGGACAGAAGAGCCTGCTACCCCACCTGTCTCACCTCCTTCAGTCCAAGGCTAGGCCGAGGTCAGAGCAGGCAGAGGAGCTCTCGGTCGGATGTGACCTGGACGTTTCACCCTGGACCAGACTTCTTAATACTTTCAGGTGACTGGAAAATTTTGAGATCTTTCTCAATACCACCAAGGAACGAGAAAGAGATGCACAGTTGCAGTGGAGACATTTCTGTAAAGGACACTTCCGTGTCTGTGCCCAGCAGAGTTTGGATTATTCCATGAATCAGTTCTATAGTTACACATGTGCATTGTAGACAATTGCAGAGAACACTAGTCTGCAGAGAGATAGAAATAAGAACCAAGTGTGATCCCACCTCCAGAAGATAAGTATTACTGATGGTTTCTGTGAGTAACAGTTCAGTTTTTTAATGTTGTTTAGGAGATAACTTTTACTTTAATGTAATTTAAACTTGTGGAAAAGCTAGGCACAAGCTCTCACCTCCTCTCCCCCCAATTCATCAGCTGGTCACATTTTGCCACATTTGCTTTATTCTTTCCTTCTCTCTCTCTCAAGTATTATTATGTAGTAATATACTCTAATATGATTATAAATGACTATTTTAAATAATGTTACTATGAATATTAAAATAAACTCTTTATCAATATGCTGATATGCCCTAGACTGATATTTACTTCCTAAACTATTTGACATTGAGCTGGAAACATCATGTCTCTTTACCCCTAAAACCTTCAGTGTCTATTTCCTAAGAATGATGGTTGATCTTATATAACCACAGTACCAATTTCAAAATCAGGAGATTTAGCATTGATACTATTAAGTAATCCACCAACCATCTCTGAATTACACTGATCATCTTAGTAATGTTCTTTACAGCAATTTTTGTTCCTGGAGGAGCTTCCAGGCTGGATCCCACATCACATTAATTTTCACATACCTTTGGCCTCCCTTTCTCTATAATAGTTCCTCAGGCTTTGTCTTCTGTAACCACCAGTTATTTCATGGTCATCCCTTAACTGAGGGTTTCTGACATTTCTTCATGTTTAGATTCAGGTTATGCATTTTGAGGGTACAAATCCCTCAGAAGAGATGCTGTGTTCTCAGCATGTAATGCCAGGACTTGTCCCACTGTGGGTAAGGTTAACATTTGTCATTTGGTTAAGGCCACATATTTTTTTAAGAAAATTGAGATAGCACTAGGTAGGCTATTTTATAAGCTATTTCTTTTCTTTTTTTCTTTTTTGTTGAGACAAGGCTACCCAGGCTAGAGTACAATGGCATTATCGTAGTTCACTACAACCCCAAGCTTCTGAGCTCAAAGGATCCTTTTCCCTCAGCCTCCTGAGTAGCTGAGACTACAGGTGCACACTACCATACCAAGCAACTTTTTTTTATTTTTTGTAGAAACAGGGTCTTTCTATGTTGCTCAGGTCAGTCTTGAGCTCCTGGCCTATAATAATCCTCCCATCTTGGCCTCCCCAAGGGCTAGGATTACAGGTGTGAGCCACCATGCCCAGCTGATAAGCCAGCCTATGATAAAAATTTGGCATGTGTTAAATATTCTTATATAGCATCATTTGAATAGCTGCATAGTTTCCATTGTATGCACATTGTGTTTACTAATTATAACTCCTTTTGTCAAATTTCAACATTTTGCTAATTTTTGCTGCTATTAACCGTGTGGTACTGAGCACTTTTATAGATAAATCTTTATTTCCCTCAAAGATTTTTTTCCTAAGGTTAAATCTCTAGACCTGGAATTGATAGTCAAAAGCTATACATATTTCTAAAGCTAAAAAGCGTCCTTAAAATGGCCCTGTCCTCAAAAGCACAGCATTGCTCAAATGTACATTCCTGTCATAGGGCACTCATGTGCCCAGCTCACCATCTGCCTCCCTGCCGCCTCCCCAGCCGACAGTTTTGTTATGTTCCAGAATTTTTTGTTGCTTTAATTTGTGTTTCTTTAGTTAGAAAATTTGACTTTTTTCCCATATATTTTGGGTCATGTATGTAACTTCTTTTCCTTAGTGTATTCATATCCTTTGTTGATCTTTGCTTGAATTTTCATCTTTTGTTCAAACACATAGCTTTCATAGTGACTATTCTATGTAAAATTTATAAATTCAGCAGTGAGTTCTTCCTTAACTAAAGAGTTCTGTGTTTTGTTTTAATTTCCAAATAGCATTTCCTTTACTCTATTTGTAATTAATTTTTCAAGTTATTTTTTTCTGAAGAAAAGATCACAAGACAGTTTAGTGGTTATAAGCAAATGCTTTTAGGTGGCCTCTGTGGCCCACACCTGTAATCCTAGCACTCTGGCAGGCTGAGACCAGCCTGAGAAAGAGCAAGATCCTTTCTCTACAAAAGGGAAGGGAAGGGAAGGGAAGGGAAGGGGAGGGGCGGGGAAGGGAAAGGGTTAAGAAAAGGAAGGGGCAGCACCTGTGGCTCAGTGAGTAGGGCACCAGCCCCATATACCAAGGGTGGCGGGTTCAAACCCAGCCCTGGCCAAACTGCAACAAAAAATAGCCTGGTGTTGTGGCAGGCACCTGTGGTCCCAGCTACTCGGGAGGCTGAGGCAAGAGAATCACCTAAACCCAGGAGTTGGAGGTTGCCATGAGCTGTGATGCCACAGCAGTCTACCAAGGGCAATAAAGTGAGACTCTGTCTCTAAAAAAAAAAAAAAAGAAAGAAAGAAAGAAAGATTAGCTGGGGATGGTGGCACAAACCCGTACCCCCAGTTACTTGGGAGACTGAGGCAGGAGAATTGCTTGAGTCCAGGAGTTAGAGGTTATAGTAAGCTGTGATGAGGCCACTGTACTCCATTCTGGGTGACAGAGACTCTGAAGAATGAAAAAAAAAAACAAACCAAAAAACCAGCATAGGCTTTTGGGTCAGGCAGATCCTGCTTTGAGTCCTGGCTCTGTTGGGTGACTTTGGGTGGGTCTTAATTTACTCATCTATACAATAGGCAATAACAATAGGGTTATGGTGAAGATTAAGGGAGATGCTCTGGGCAAAGTGTGTGTACCCCATGGCTCTCAGTCAGTGTCCCTTGTTTTGTTTTTGTAACCTGGGATCCTGAGGAGCACATTTGGAACCTCTGATTTGCAGGACATGTGGAAAAAAGAATGGGAGAGCAGGCTTCACATCCAAAAGTGAGCTGCTATGGACAAGATGTGGGACTTTGCTCCAGGCTGGGCCCTCCGGGGCTGGTTGTGTGGCACCTGACATTGGCCTGCTTTAGTGATGCTTCTAGGAATGGGTCACAGGACTGATGCTGCACCCTCAACCCTGCTAGGCTCCAAGTGAAGGTGTCCGAGTAGATATGCTGCTGTCATTTTGATAAATTCATTCTTCTGTGCTGCACAGATGTCTGTCACTTGGTGACATTCAATAGCTTTTTAAGTTCCCTACATGTACACCTGCTTTGGACTTTGAGTTTTAACCTAAGTCCATAAGCACTTACTGATAGAATCAGATGCCTGACCCACCCAGGTAGAACTGACCCGCCCAGGTAGAAATGATCAACCCAGAAAGAACCGAGTATCTGTCCCCCCAGGAAACAGTTACCAGACCAATCTCAGGCTCCCTCTATCCCTGCCTCCCTGACCCTTTAAATCCCCATCCACCATAATCCACATGCGGAATTCCTCTCCTGATTTCACCCCAGTTGGATCCAAATGGGATAAAAGCCACACTGACCACATATAGCAGGCCTCTGTTTTCCTTTCATCTTGAGTCTTGGAATAATCTTTCATCTTCAGGTCCGTAACCTCTCACTTACAGGCCTCTAAGTTAGGAATGAACTGGGAAACACTGCCTAGCACTCAGCACACAGTAGGTGCTCATGCAGTGCTGCCCTGGTGTCCCCTCCCCTTCTCCAGGAGGCAGCAGGTGATCTGATGTAGCAGGACCCAGCTGCAGCTCACAGTCTGGCCCTGCCCGGTGCCTGCTGCATGATATAGGGCAGGTTGCTTGCCCTCTGGACTTCCCTTTTCTCCTCTTCCTCAAAAACATGGTTTGGGGGATAATTTGCTCTCTGGGGCCATTCCAATTCTCACATTCTATAATTTTATTACATAATATTTGGCATAATTGATTAGCCTCGAATCACACTTTGAGGATATTTGTCACATATAAGAACCAAAAACATGAGGCAGGAAGCACAAACTGCCAAAGAGCACACACTCAGAGCTCTTCAGACCAGATCTTCCCCTTCCGGCCGCCCGGCCTACACCCCGGCTAACTGCCCTGCAGAAGCACCGATGTGCCTGTGTCCCTGGAACCTGTCTTTGCCCCTGGAAGCATATCTCTGCTAGCTAACTATGAAAGACCTCAACTATGTTAAATTCTTTCCAGTCTCAAGATGGAAATTTAAGGAAAATAATGTGAGAGCTTCACGGATTACTGCACGCTCTCTACCACCAAATGGTACCATCCCAAAGACAAATACAAAACAGCTCAGAACTTGGAAAAGGCTGGGCTAGAGAGGGAGCAGTCTGGCTGATATGCAGCAGCTCTGTGGTCCAGCAGGGGAAAAAACAAAGGTTCTAATTACCCAGCCACAATCCAGTATTTTGATGTAAAAAGAGAGGAAATAGCTGAGCTCTCTTCTAGTCAGGCCAACAACCCAGAGTAAAGCCTTCTGCCCAGACCACTGCTGACCCAGAGCTGGCCTGAGTCCCAGGTGGCCTCAGCCCAGGGGCCTCAGATGAACCTCCAGGAGGCCACAGGGCCCCGCTTCACCCTCTGCCCATTTTGCGGGGTCACCAGCATCAGACAATTTCCCCCTCAAAATTTCTTCACCCTCTTTGGTGCTTTCCCACAAACCTGCTAGGGACAAGAAGAATTAGCAGCAGGAGGATCAAGTATCAGCTCTGGTCCCCTCCCAGCGACAAGCACACCCAGAGCTCAGCCACCCAGCAGCTGTCCTGACCTGGCTCCTTTCCTCCCCACCCTACACTTTCTGAAGCTCTCCTGCATCTGTCACCTCCTCTGAATGTCACCTGCTATCATGAGGTCAAGGTGGCTCTCTGGTACTACTGGGCTGTCACATTAGCAGGGTGTATCAAATATCCCACTTCAAGAATTTACAGGAACCTCAGCTTGAATGGCCTGAAGCAAGATGCTTACATCCCGGGAATAGCATTTCTGCTTGGGAAACCCTCAGCAGAGTGTTCCCTTACTGTTCCCTGAGCCGCAGGTGCTCAAGGCTGAGAGGTCTCCCACTTCCCAGATGGGAGGACTTTGTGGTGCTTCCTGTTGCACAGTGGGACAGGGACTATTGTAATCCTAGCACTCCGAGAGGCCAAGGCAGGAAGATCATCACTTGAGCACAGGAGTTTGAGGTTGCTGTGAGCTATGACTCCAGAGCAATCTACCCAGGGTGAGAGAGTGAGACTCTGCCTCAAAAAAAGAAAATATAAAAGTGATGGTATTAGGAGCTGGGGCCTTTCCGAAGGGGAGGGGATTAGGTCATGGGTGTGGAGCTTTTATGAATGGGATTAGTGCCCTTATAAATGGGGGTCCAGAGACACCCTTGCCCCTTCTGCCACAGGAGGTTACAGTGACAAGATGGCATCTTCGAGCCAGGAAGAGGTCCTTACCAGACACTGAGTCCACCAGTGCCTCCCTCTTGGACTTCCTAACCTCCAGATTGTGAGAAAGAAATTTCTGCTGTGTATGAGCTACCCAGTCTATGGTATTTTGTTTTAACAAATGAGTAGACTAAGTCAGACCCAGTGGTTGCAGCAATGAGCTGTGGTCTTAGGGCCCTCACACCCAAATAAAGTGGCCTTAGAGCCACTGGTTGGAGTGCTAGGATTACAGGTATGATCCACTGCACCAGCCTAATACCATCACCTTGGGGTTTAGGATTGCAACAAATGAATTTGGGAAGGGGTAGGGTGGTGCCACAAATGGAAGTAGGGAGTAGAGTGGAGACTCACAATACTGCCATCGAGGAGCTCAGTCTTCCGGAAAATCTATGCCTCCGGAGAGGCAATTCTTCAATTTGACCCTGTATCAGAATCACCTGTAGAACTTAACTAATAACTAAAACAGAGTTCAAGGCTCTGCTCTTAAAGCTTGTGGGTCTGGGGTGTGGCTGAGGGGATAGAGGCAGGGGGCTCACTCTTCTGAGGGGGCATCTGCTCAATGGCTCTCTCTAATAGTGGAGATGGTTAGGACAACACAGAAAGTATGTTAGAAGTGGTGACACAGGTAGAGAGACAGTAGAGGAACAGCAGAAGATGGAGCCTGTTTTAAGTGACCAAATCTCCCAGTAGACCTAGCCCCTGCCTGGTTGGCTCTCTGCTACTGTATCAGAGCTCTCCAACTGCTGTATTCAGGAACAAATTGACAACCAGGGGAAATTGTTGAAAGCAGTTTGCCCTAACAGATCAATAATTAGTCTGTAATGAGACTAATCAATTAGATCCTCAGTTGGACTGCTGTTTGATCATTCACCTATAACTACCATGGGTCTTTTGCTCTAGTTAGTGGCCAAACACTGCTGATTTACAGTGCTGATGACCTGGACACTGTCCCACAGTCTCACCCAAAACTAAGGCCTTGGGCAAGTGGTTCTGAGCTGGCATGAGTTTGCCCTCCAGGGGACATTTCACAGCTTCTGAGGACATTTTTGTTTGACACCACTGAGAGGTGCTATTGGCATCCAGTGGGTAGAGGCTAGAGATGATGCTAGGTCTCGTTTAATGCACAGGACGGTGCCACCTCAAAGACTCCCCAGCCCAAATGTCCACAGTGCTGAGGGTGAGAATCCTGCCTTAGGGCCTCCTCTCCTGTGACCTCTCCTCCATGATGCTGTACCTTCAGCATCACTCTTTTTCTTTTAAATTGTCATTGTCTTTTTTCTTTAATTTCAGAATGTAAGGGGGAATACATGTTTTGTTTACACACTTTGCGTTTGTACAAATTAAGTCAAAATTATACATGTAAGTGTGCCCTTCACCGAGAACGTGTGCACTGTACCCAATAGGTGTGATTTGCCCACCACCACCATATGCACACTTCATGTTGACTGATTAGTTCCAATTTGGTGTCAAGCACTTGTGTTTGTTTCTCCATTCTCTTGATGTTTCACTTAGAATGGTTTCCAGTTTCCTTCAGGTTGTCCAAAAAGATACTAGTTCACAGGTTTTTACAGCTGCATAGTACTCCACAGTATGCATATACCACATTTTATTAATCCATTCATGTATTGGTGGGCACTTGGGTTATTTCCACGTCTCTGAGATGGTGAATTGTGTTGCTATAAGCATTGGTGCACAGGTGTCCTTTTTGTAGAATGACCTTTTTTCCTTTGGCAATATACCCAGCAGTGGATTTCTGGATCAAATGGTAGAACCACTCTAAGTTCTTTGAGGTGTCTCCATACAGCTTTCCACAGAGGTTACACGAGTTTGCAGTCCCACCAACACCGTGTAAGTCCTTTCTCACTGCATCTGTTGTTTTGGGGCTTTTTAATACAAGCCATTCTCACTGGAGTTAGGTGATATCTTATTGTGGTTTTGATTTGCATTTCCCTAGTGATTAGAAGTGTTGAACTTTTTTTCATGAGTTTGTTGGCCATTAGTATATCTTCATTTGAAAAGTTTCTGTTCGTGTCTTGCCCACATTTTAATGGGGTTGTTTGGTTGCTTCTTGCTGATTTGCTTGAGTTCTTTGTAGATACTGTTTATCAGTTCTTTGTCAGATGTGTAGCATGCAAATATTTTCTCCCATTCTGTGGATTGTCTATTTGCTCTTTTGATTAGGTCCTTGGTCATGCAGAAACTTTTAATTTGATCAGGTCCCATTTATTTATTTTTGTTGTTGCTGTGATTGCTTTGGTGGTTGGAGGATCTTCTTCATGAATTCTTTGCCTAGGCCAATATCGATCAGAGTTTTTCCGAATTTTTCTTCTAGGATTCTCATAGTTTCTTGCCTTAGGTTTAAGTCTTTTATCCATTGTGAGTTAATTTTTGTGGGTGGTGAAAAGTGCAGATCCTGTTTTAGTCTTTCACACATAGCTGTCCAGTTTTCCCAGGACCATTTAGGATTAGTGTTGGGGTAATGTTAGAGTTAGGGTCAGGGACAAAACAGCGACATAGACCCATTGTTCAGAATAGAGAATCCGGACAGGAACTCATCCTCGTATGCCCATCTGATTTTTGACAGAACCGATAAAACCATACACCAGGGAAAAGAATCGCTGTCCATGCTCACTCTTCACAGCACCCCTGCTCAGGTTGCACACACGTGCCAGCATGCATGTGCACACCCTCCACACACACATGCCCTTCCTAGCACTTATCACCTACAACAATGCAGTCCAAACTCTGTCTGCTGTTTAAAGCCCTGCATCCCTTGATTCCCGTGCCTTTCCATTTTGTTTCCCTGTTTCGCTTCACTCTCCAAACTACTATTTCTACCCCAATGACTCTCAAATTTGAGCACACATCAGAACCACCTGGAGGGTAGGTTAAAAACACAAGTTGCTGGGCTCCGTCCCTAGAGTGTTTGGTTCAGAGGGTCTGGACAGGGGCTGCACGATTTGTATTTAAGTGACACTAAAGCTGCTTCTCCGGGAACCAGGCTTTGAGAACCACCATCCTATACCAACTGCCCTCTTCCCCTCTGATCCTATTCCCCAGCTGTTGTTCCTGGCTGGGATGCCCTCACCCTCATGCCTGCATTCTGCCTTCCAGGTCTGGCTCAGTGCTCGGCCTCTACCCAGTTGTCTCTGGTGTGCTCTGGAAAGGATGCCTCAGCCACTGCCTTCTCTCAGCACTGTGCACATCTCTGAAGCTACTTATCTTCTTCTTTAATTGGCAATTATTTCAATTATGGTTTGCTGGTCAGACACACTCAAAAAGAAGAGCTGGAGTGGGCTTGATAGCAAAGGGCATTTACAAAGGTGTGGGCAGGAAGAAGGGGCAGGGCTGGCAAAGCTGTAGCAGTGATTATTAGAAGTCGGCTACCCTGAGGATGGAGGCGAGATGACAAGACAGTAAACTGAATCAAGACAGAGTCCCCTGATAGGAGCTGTGGTCTTGGGAACAGGAACACAGATGCTGCCAGAGGACAGCCTTGCAGCCGGGAAGCTAGGCGTGAGCACGCTGGTCTCTCTCTCCTCCAGCACTCCCACTGGCAGAGCCCAGGAAAACAGAGGGCAGAGAAGCTTCTGGAAGCAGCCAGGGCAGCCTCCCACCTCTCAGAGTGGATGGAGGACACAGAGTGTATGTAGTGAGACAACTGGGGGTCTCTGGCACACGGTCTTCCTCTTCCCTTCCGAATCTCAGGGCACAGAGTCGCTGTATAGAATTGTCCCAGCCCCACAAGCCCAGAGCCTTGCATAATATTGCTGTTATTAATCTTTTACCATTAGCTGCTGTGCATGTCTGGTGATTAATTTTCAGACATTTTATGGATTTGGCCACTCAGAATATTCTAAGAACGTTCATAGTCCTGCAGGAAAACCTGTGGTCAAGGCCCCTTGCCCTGCCTGGGAAAACGACTTGCCACATTGCCAGCTCCACCCACCAGCTTCTCACTGATGTATCACTTTGTCCTTCATAACTGAGAATATAAAGATTTATCAGGCCCAGAGAGAAGCAGCAATTTTCTTAGGTTTCAGGTAATCAAAGAAAACACAAAGGAAAGGAATCAACAGAGATACCAACCTTTTATAAACAAATCATAACCAGACTACAAGGGGGAGACTGACCACAAAACGTACTTGCATTAGAAATGATAGTGGGTTGATCCATATAATTCTTATCAATATGTAAGAAAAACAGGCAGAGCTTGAGAGAGTGCTCTTCTGTCTGGCACTACTGGCTGCCATGTATCGAGTACTTACTCTGTGCACAGAGCTGTGCTCCATATTTTGTGTATTTTATCTCATTCAAATGCTCCTCACCACAAGCATTTGAACTACAAACCATTAGCACTTCCATTTTTCTGGATGTTGAAACTGACCTACAGGGAGGTTGAGCAAATTCTCCAGGTTCTGGTAGCTGGAATGTAACTGCAGTTCTCTTTAGTCAAACTCAATTTTCACTAGATAATATAGGGATAGTTAAAAGATGAAGCACAGACCAGCACAACCATTCAAATAGAATGACTTCACCAACGCCCGACTACCACAGCACTCTTCACAAAGCAGTGTTAGCTCACTGGGCTGCTGAGGTGCTGCTGAGGTGCTGCTGAAGGGACGTGCTCACTGGAATCTGTCCCTGCTGGGCCACAGCACAGCAGAACCAGGGTCAGGAGCCATAGCCACATCTATGAGTAGAAATAAGGGTGGGACTCTGAGGAGGGGTGCTTCGCTTTTGGGGTGCAGAGGAGGGTAGTTTCTCCAGATATAGGACAAATTCTGCTTTCACATTCCTGGCCAGACCCATCTGGGGACAGCTCCTCCGGGGGCTGGGGAGGGTGCGGCACTGGTGGGCTGACTGGCTTGGGTCAGGACAGGATACAGCCCTACTGCAGATGTACAGGGGTGACACAGGACACAGAGCAATGGGCAGAGCCATGTTCTCAGCTTTCTCCCTTACCAGAAGGCTTGATTCATCTGCTTCTAAGCCAGGCTTTCACCAACCTAACCATGGCTGGCTCTGGAGGTGAGATGTTGATGCCACATGGCCTGAAGGTGGAGAGAGGTGGCAAAGGCAGAGAAGCCACCTTGCTGCCATAACCCCTGTCCCAGGCTGCAGGAGCCCATCCTGTCCCCTGCCAGCAACCCTGGGAACTCAGGTGTCCTTTGATGCCCCCATCTGGAAGCAATATGGGGGTTGAGTACATTTTCTTCTTCCTTGTCACCTCTTCTTCTGTTGCCACCTCTGTATGTAGTAGAAGTAGCATCTGGTTCTGTGTTCAAATCCCACCTCTGCCACTTCCACACCATCTGGTCTTAAGCAAGTCACTTACATTCTCTCATCTCCCTCCTCTGTAAGCACTAGGGCTTGCCTCCCAGTTCCACCATGAAGTTATATCCACAGAGTGGTGTGGGGGGCTGATGCCTGACAGAACTTGATAAATACTATTCAATAGTTCCTTCCCCTTCCTCATTTGGGGCTTTAACCTCCCCCACATTTTCCTTATAGGGCATCTGTTTCTAGTTTGAGAAGAGTCAACCAGGGCCGGGTGGGGTGGTGGGGCAGGGCTCTGCTGGAGAAGAGCAGGGCCTGGGTCTACACCTGCAGACTCAGCAGCAGAAGGGAGGCTAAGTGGTGCCCAGAGGATAAGGGAGACCCCTCCAGGCTCTGTCACTAGAGGCAGAGAGTTTAGGGGTGTGGGATGGTGCATTCCACTGAGGATCCCAGAGGCAAGACTTGAGTTAAAGATGAAGCAGAAGAAACTCTCTTCAGACAAGGGCAATAATGATTGTAGTAGTAATTGAATGTGGGGATCTAGTGAGGATACTATTTGGGGGATCTTAACTTGTTTTTTATTCAAAGTAACGTAGTAGTGCCATACCCAGGAGACTCAGGCCATAGAGTTTCTTCTGGAATATAGAGAAGGTGCCCCTAGCAGTCATGGGGATTGCTACCTAGGGAGGAGAAGGGTATGGTGCAAGAAGAGACAGGAAAGGGAGATGGAAATTCTGCTCTGTTGTTTCTTCCTGACCGCCAGTGGGAGGGAGAGAGGCAGAGGGTGAGATGTGGTGGGTCAGACACTTGCACTGTGACTTCCCCAGTCAAACCCCAGGATGGGGCTGGGTGGGGTGTGGAGGGGTGAAGGAGAGCACCACATGTGGAGGGGCTTTTGCTCTGCCTCTGGGTTGGGACTCGTACAGTGCCATGTACATTGCTCAGAGCAGCCACTGGGTGGCACAGTAGAGACCTGGCTGGGTGAGGTTGAGCTCCACAGCCCTCCCACAGCAGGGAGGGGGCCAGAAGAGCTCATGGAGAGAGCAATAGGCTGGGATCCAGGAACCTGCCACAGTAAGGGGTGTGGGGACCCCACCATAAAGGTCACTGAGTGTTTACCTAAGCAGGGGTCCCGTGGATTGTGTGTCTGAGAAGGCCACATGGCACCTGCAGATGAGCAAGGGGGAACAACTGGGTCCAACCAGTCCAAGAAACAAACTTCACAGTCATCTCCACACTCTGGGAGACAAGTCCAGAAGAGGGCAGGGGACCAGGCACCACTCTCCCCACCCCCCTCTCCAGGGGGACATCCAGACAGTCCCATTCTCCGCCCATTGCCTGTAGCCACTGGGGGCTGTCAGACCCTTGGTCCAGCCACGCCCCCTCAGCCTCAGGGCCTTTGCACCTCCCTGCTCTGCTCCCCTCAACTTCAGCTTCCCACATCTTCTCAGCTCTGCCATTTCCCTCTCTCCCATACACACTTTTATAACGCTAGTCATTTTATTTGACTGTAATTTTACAATTATTTTTCAGTCCTTTGATTTACAGTTGCCTCCCCTACCAGATCATAAGCTCCAGAGGGGCAGGGGCTGTGCCTGCTTTCTCTCCTCATGCCCTAGCTCACACCATAGAGCTGCAAATTATAGATCCCTAATCAGTCTTTGTTGAATGACTGGATAAAATGAGCAGCTGGACAAATGAATGGAAGAATGCCTGGTTAGTTTCTCTGTGGGCCACACCTTCTCCATTTTCTGAAGATGTGGGATGTGTCCAACACAGATTGCAGGGGATGCCGGGACACAGTGGTCCAGGCTCATGCCCCTGGTGAGGGCACCTGGCCATCCCCACTCAAACTTGCTCTTCCCTTACCTCAAAGTCAGAGCAGCATTTTCTTTTTTAGGTGAATAAACTGATGATTACCAGGTCTTTGGGGCTTTTTTTTTTTTTACTTTTCAATATGAAAATTTTTAGTATACAAGAAAAGTAAGGACAGAATATTATTTCTTGGAGAGAAAATGCTTTAAAATAAATTACAGTTCTCATCATGACAATTTACCTTCAAATACTTCAATTTGCATCTCTAAAAACTAAGAATACTTTCCTACTTAACTAAAACACTGTTATCACTCCTAACAAAATTAAATCTAATTTTCTTTTTTTTTTTTTTTTTGAGACAGTTTCACTTTGTTGCCCTCAGTAGAGTGCTGTGGTGTCACAGCTCACAGCAACCTCAAACTCTTGGGCTTAAGCAATTCTCCTGCCTCAGCCTCTCAAGTAGCCGGGACTACAGGCGCCTGCCACAATGCCCAGCTATTTTTTTTTTTTTTTTTGGTTGTAGTGGTCATTGTTGTTTGGCAGGCCGGGGCCAGATTTGAACCCACCAGCTCTGGTGTATGTGGCTGGCACCTTAGCCACCTGAGCTATAAGTGCCAAGCCTAAATGTAATTTTCTTAGTGTCATCTATCTTCCTCAGTTTGTGCTGTGGAGACCAGGTCATTTATAAAGAACAGAAAGTTATGTTTTTGTAGTTTTGTAGGCTGGGAATTCCAAGATCAAAGTGCCAGCAGGTTTGGTGGTCTGGTGAAAGCTGTTGTCTGCTTCCAAGCTGTCACTTGAATCTTGTGTCCTCCAGAGCGAAGTGCTGTGTCTTCACTCAGCAGAAGGCAGTGGAGAGAAGGAACAGGTTCCCTCATCAGGCCCTTTTTTAAGTCACCTGCTCTTATCACTACTCAGTCGCCTCCTAAAGGCTGCACCTCTTGATACTGGTGTTTTGGGGATTAAGTTTTGACATGAATTTTGGAGGGGACACAAATGTTCAAACCAAAGCATCATCTCATACTCAGGCCACACTCAGATTTCCCCAGTTCTGTCCAAAATGTCTTCTCCAGTTGGTCTCCTGGAGTCAGAACCTGGTTGAACTCCTCACCAGAAGCATTTGGGAATCTATCTTGAATGTCTTAATTGAGACCATATGTTTGTCATCATGGAACGGAAAGAAACAGACATCTCCCAACTACACTTCAGCAACCTCAGTCCTTTCTCAAAATTGCCTCACACTAGACTATGAGCAAGTCCAGGAATGATGAACCACAGAGCCTTGATGTGCCCTGACATGGGGTTCACACGTTCCAGGCTGGAGGTAGCCACACAGGAAGGCCCCACACCAGACGTGCTGTAGCATACGAGCAGAGAGATGAGCCACAAGGAAAACGTCGTCTTTTTCCTCATGGTGAGGGGCCTGCCTGGGATATCTTGCCACCCCTCCAGATGGCAATGCCTCCAGGCAGGTCCCCAGATGCAACAGTGTGAGATTGACCTTTGAAAAGCTGTCCATGTGGGAAACCAAGTTCTTTGCCTGCTCTGTAGGATTCAGCACTGTCCAGCCTTTTTGCTGGAGACCTGAGGCCAGGCAGGAGGGCTGCAGACACAGGCAGGTACCACTGAAATGTTTCAGGGGGCAGTGCTGAGGTATATACATATTACAAGCTGTGCCAAATAAGGTTTTATTTTGTTTTCACTTGATGGAAATTTTGTGGATTTCACATTGTCAGGACAAACAGGACCTTGGTTTATAGTCCCCAAAGATATAGCTGCTGACTTGATCTTTAAGTGGTTCTCTTGGTTTTTCAAGTTACATACTTCCCCCTCCAACTACTCATTTTGATTCCCTTGCCTCTACAGTCAGGGACAGATACTAGGAAATTCCACCCCAAAGAGAGGGCTCCCAAACCTTCTCCCTGTGATGACATGGTTTGGTGGGAGTGATAGACATGGGATTGTGAAATTGCCCTTTATAAAAATAAAGTGTCACAAGGTGGGAACTGTGGTAGGGGCCCAAAGTCTATAAAAATATAGGCATAGTTAAAATATATTTACTATCAGCCATTGCCCCCTAATTTTCTTTCTTAAAATTGCTACTCAGGAGTCACATAGCTGATGGTCATAAAGATTTTTAACTTTCTTGATTATTTTCATAGATAATGTCACCCTAGTGAAACCTAAGGCTAGTTTTTGAGTCTATCTTCTAGGCCCTGCATTCCAGTGGATCAGCTGACCCACCCAGACCAGACTAACTGATTTTGTACCCTAACCCAAGAACTGCCTCAGCACAAGAAGACAATTTCTATACCCCTGTGGTTCCCTCCTGAATCCAGCCAATGAGAGGAGACAGATTTGAAAAGTTCTTCCTGTCTCCTCATGTGGCAGCAGTGATATTAAACTCTTTCTCTGCTGTAGTCCCTGCTGTCTCTGTGCACTGGCTTTCTCTTGAGCAGTGGGCAATGGACCCAGTTGGGCTGCAGTAACTGTCCCCAGTTCCTCTCTGTGCTCCACTCACCAGATGAGTACTGGGGGGGGGGCTAGTCACAACACCCTCAAGCTAAGCCTGGGTCCTGCTTACTCTTTGGGTCAACCCCCCTCTCTGAAAACTCATGTTTTCAGAACAAAGTAACAGTCCCAGATAGGAAGCCTGTGGGAATCCAACAGGATGGATAGCCCTCTGGGCCCGGCCCCCAATTTAGATCCAGACCCTGCTTTGCTGTTGGGGACTGTCCTGGACACTATAGGATATTCAGCAGCATCCCTGGACTCTGCCTGCGGGACACCAGTGTGCTTCCAGATACTGCCAAATGTCTCCTGGGGGCAAAATCATGTCCAGTTGAAAACCCCTGTTCTAGGTCTTAACCAAGGGAGCCATTTGTAAAGCCAGAGAAGCACCAGAGTCATGTACAGCAGCTAAGAAGTCAGCAGCGCCTGGAGCACTCAAACCAGGCACTCTCCGTGGAAGGGAAATGTAAGGCAGCCCCTGGGCCGGGGCTGGCGCCCCTGAGCTCCCTCTTCTTATGTCAGGGAAGTGGGGGCTGTCAGGGAAGCTGTGCCAGGACTGGGCTTAGGGTCTGCAGGAAACAATACTGTCACTGAGGTGAGATTGATGGGGCATTTTCTCCCCAGAAATGCTGATCTGTGACCCATTTCTAGGTGAGTCACCTCCTGCACTCCCAGTCGCTCCTTGCTTCCCCTCCCTCAGCCCAGCTCTAGGTCTTGTCCTCACACTGGGCCCCTTCTCTTGCCATGGCTGGAACAATCCTGGGTGATATGTGCAGGCCCCCACTACACATACTGCTGTCACCTCCCTCTCGTTTCCCCAGAGGACCTGTAGCAAGGACAGTGCCGCTAAAGCCCTGCTTTAGGAATTTGAAGGGCCTGGGTCTGACTCTGGCCTTGGCCAGTCATCAGGCAGCTGACCTGGTCCTCTGAGATGTAAAAACAGTAAATTAGAGGAAGCTGTGCAAACCCCAGATGTGCCTGGCACATGGAGCAGCTCTCATGTGTCAGGACGGGGTTTTCTTACTCACCTTTCTTTTTCATCCAGTCGGACAATGAGGAAGCCCCTTCCCTGAGGGGCACAGGACATAAATACCCACAGGATTGTGATCTGGTTACCTATGTCATCTACAGATGCCACACTGAGGCCACCCAGCATTGGGGTCACCACTTCCTCTCCCTGACCATCTCAGGATGCACAGCTAGCTCCAGCCAGGCCCCCAATGACCCAGGGACTGACAGCCAGCTCCAGAGGAAAAAGAGGGATGGGCATGAAAGGAGGGTCTGAGGGGCTAGGGAAGAACACAGGCAGTCAAGAGCAAGTGGTTCCACTGATAATCCCTGCTAGGGGACAAGGCATGTGAGTGGCTGGTGGCCTTGAGGGATGAGGGCCAAGGCTTCCCACCAATGTGAGCACCCAGGAGGAGGCGGCCCTAGACTTCCTCCTGAGGGCCCTGCACCCATATATCCCCAGCTCCCCCCCTGGATGTAGGGGTTAAACTGGGTGACTCTGAGTGGGCCATTTCACACACCCTTCCCATTTTCTTTTGGTGCTACAACAGACTTATGGTAAGAACTGCTGGGGCTTAGACCACATCTAAGCTGTGGTGTCGGATTCCCCAATAAATGGGCAGTGGTTGACTGTTAATTTCCACTGAGGTGAAATAAGTATGATTTCCCACAGGAGTGACATTCTCAAAGTCTTGGCCCTCCTTTCCTGGCTTCTTGCTGCCTTTCCTAGTCTCTTCTGCCATTAAAGCTACTTTTCCAGTCCACTGAAAATATCCAGGCCTCTGGGGTTTCTCATGACCAACATGCTGCTCTCCTTCCCCTACAACTGGGGCCTCATGGTCAATCATTCCAATCACCATCACCCAGCAATCTAAACTCACCTGCCTCAGGCCTGCCCAAATCCAGGCTTCTAGCATCCCACCTACATTACTGCCTCTCTATAGCCTCACCCTCAGCCCCACTTGCCTGGTGCCACTGAGGAAGCCCCATGAATTTGCACTGTCCTTTGAGCCTCACTCCTTCCAAGCATCCCCACCAGATGCATCGACAAGTCCTCTGCCCTCTCTCATTTTCCACAACACCTTGTAAATCTTTATCATTGTGCTCATGGTGCCAATCTCATCTCTGGCTCCACCTTTCAGTGAAGATTTTTCTTCCTCCTTTCACAAGGGAACAAAGTTAACTGAAGTAAGGAACATCAGAAGACAAGATACGCTTCAAATATAACCTCTTCTTCCCATTTTCATTGCTGTCATGTGGGGCAAGCTGCAATTGCCTCCTGCTTACAGTGCCACAGTAGCCGCCACCACAGAGCAGCCAGAGAAAACAGGTAAAAACACAAGTCAGCTTGTGTTATCCCTATGTGGAATCTGTCAAGACTTTCATACCCTAGATATGCCCAACGGTACTTCTCAATAGAAGCCCTCTGGCCCTCTGAGTAGGTAGCTCCTCAGTGCTCGGCACAAGCCCTAGCTCATAGCTGGAACTTAGTGAACATACTTTTGTTGAACCAATCCCACATCCAAGCCTTCATTCTCAATGCACCATCTCTCCATCTCACCTCTCTTTCTCTCCTTCTCTACCTGCACTCCCACACCACACTACACAGTCCATCAGAGGTGGACTCTTCGAGTCTCTGTCTTCTTCACCACATACCTGGCCCCGGTCTCAAATCTCCACAGTCATTTCTAAGGCCAGATCATGAGAACGCATTAAACAGATAACCAGCTAGAAAGTCCACACAGTAGGAACTCAAAAGTCTTTATTACCAATATTACTAGTGATACCAGAATTTCATCTTCAGTAGGTTCTTGGTCTCGGTAATTCGAAGAATGAATCCACTGACCACAGATCAGTGGTAACACAGGACTTATTTACAGAAAAGAATACAAAAACACCAAAGCTCCTGGCAGGGAGAGAAAACCCAAGTCAGGAGAGAAAAGCTCTCTGTCTCTGCCTGTCTGTCTCTGGGCTCTTTGTCTAGGGGTATATACAGTCATCTGGGGCCCTCTGTAGTTACATTTAGCAGGACTTGGTAGTGACATTTAGCATGTCTGGGGCATGTCTGGGTTGTGAATGAATGGCTACAATCTCTTTCATTCCCAGGCCAAGGAAATGGGGTTCCCTGTTCAGCCGCAAGTGCAAGGGGTGGGAAACCTAAGAAGCTGGTGTCTCCCCAGCAGTTGTCTGGGGCCCTGCAGGAGGCTCCCTTCTGACTACTGGAGCCTCCTGCAGGGCCCCCCTGCCTACCCTCCAGTCCGCTGGTTCCTCTGCTTGCTGCCATTGCACCAATACCACCAAGGCAGAGGCAGCCGGTCCGCATAGCCCCCCGTCCCCTGGTTGGGGTGCCACGTGTCCTATATCACTAGTACCACAAAGAGCTGAATAACAATGTTGAAAGAATACAAATAATATTGTGTGAGACAGGGACCTACCTCACAAAGATTCTACGAAGAATACCACATACTTTGTGAGACAGGCCCAACCTCAGAAAGACTCTACCATACACCAGCGGTTCTCAACCTGTGGGTTGGGACCCCTTTTAACAATGAAAATACATTGTGGCATTAGGAAAGTTGAGAACCACTGCCATACACTGTGTGAGATGGCCCTACCTCAGAAAGACTGTATCAAGAATACCACATACTGTGTGAGATGGCCCTACCTCAGAAAGACTCTATCAAGAATACAACATACTGTGTGAGATGGCTCCACCTCAGAAAGACTCTACCAAGGATACCACCTACTGTGTGAGATGGGCCTTACCTCAGAAAGACTCTACTAAGAATACCATATACTGTGTGAGATGGGCCCTACCTCAGAAAGACTCCACCTAGAATACTACATACTGTGCGAGCTGGGCCCTACCTCAGAAAGACTCTATCAAGAATACCACATACTATGTGAGATGGCCCTACCTCAGTAAGACTCTACTAAGAATACCATATACTGTGTGAGATGGCCCTACCTCAGAAAGACTCTACTAAGAATACCATATACTGTGTGAGATGGCCCTGCCTCAGAAAGACTCCACCAAGAATACTACGTACTATGAGAGCTGGGCCCTACCTCAGAAGACTATCAAGAATACCATATACTGTGTGAGATGGCCCTACCTCAGAAAGACTCTATCAAGAATACCACATACTGTGTGAGATGGCCCTACCTCAGAAAGACTCTAACAAGAATACCACATACTGTGTGAGATGTCCCTACCTCAGTAAGACTCCACCAAGAATACCACATACTGTGTGAGATGGGCCCTACCTCAGAAAGACTCTACTAAGAATACCATATACTGTGTGAGATGGCCCTACCTCAGAAAGACTCTACTAAGAATACCATATACTGTGTGAGATGGCCCTACCTCAGAAAGACTCTAACAAGAATACCACATACTGTGTGAGATGGGCCCTACCTCAGAAAGATTCTATCAAGAATACCACATATTGGCTCGGCACCTGTGGCTCAAGTGACTAAGGTGCCAGCCACATACACCTAAGGCGGCAAGTTTGAATCCAGCCTGGGCCCGCCAAACAATAATGATGGCTGCAACCAAAAAAAAAAAAAAATAGCCAGGCGTTGTGGCGGGCGCCTGTGGTCCCAGCTACTTGGAAGGTGGAGGCAGGAGACTCACTTGAGCTCAAGAGTTGGAGGTTGCTGTGAGCTGTAATGCCATGGCACTCTACCCAGGGGGATAGCTTGAGGCTCTGTCTCAAAAAAAAAAAGAATACCACATACTGTGTGAGATGGGCCCTACCTCAGAAAGACTCTAACAAGAATACCAAACACTGTGCGAGAAAGGCTCTACCTCGGAAAGACTCTATGATGTTACATAACATCAGTGTTGTATGAGGCATCTATTCTCTAACTATAATTCTCATAAGTAAATAAGTGTTAAAACCCAGAGGGAAAGTGACCAAGTGTCACTACATTTAATGAAAGAAGTAGTAATCTCTGTGTGTGTTTCCCAAGTACAAGCTGAACTTTGCCAGGCCAAACCATCATGCAGAAACACACAGAGGCTCCCCCTTCTGGCTCCTGTCCATCTGTTACTTTGTGACCTTTAGCTCTTGGAAAGGGCCCCCTGATCTTCCTTGAAGTTCCTTGAGAGTTGCTTGGAGGGAAGGCTCTCAAGGTACAAAAAAGGAGCTGCACTCTCCAAAGCACACAGTGTATTGAAACGAAGCTATGCTCTGGGCAGAAATAGGAGAGGGTCCCCTGCTCCCTCCTAGGCTGCTCTTTGTACAAGGGTAAGGGGCCTGTACCATCTCATCTCCCAAGAACCCTGAGAGTTTGTAAGGTACTGACCAGTGTGTGTTCACAGTCTGCAGTGAGTCCATGAAAGGCTGGTCCAGGAGACACATCTGATAGGCATACCCCAGGTGAACCCAGAACTGCTCATGAGAATTGGCCAGAGAGATGGTGGTCCCTCCTGTTTCTGACTCAGGTGTGGGAAAGGGCATGAGACTGTGTCTTTCTGACCAGTTCTCACGTTATATTGATGCTGCTGGTCAGGAGAAGCCAGCATCTTGAGAACTGCCATCTAGGACTTACTATTGAATCAAAGGGTCTGTCCAAGTTCTTCTAGAGCAGACTCAAGATCTGGGGCTTGTGAATGTAGCACACCTCAATTACTCTCATTTTTGCAGATGTAGAGAGCTTAGTGAGGTACCTGAACTGGGTTCCTGGTGACAGTGGAACTGGACATGGTACGTAAGTGTGCATGAAATTCTTGGAAACCAACAAAGGGGATGGTGTGCTCAAGGGAGCCACTGAAGGTCACTTGATTGGGATCTACAGCTGTCAATTTTCAGGTGTGCTACACAGATCCCAGGGGTTCCAAAGATGCCACCAGGAGTAGCTGCCGCCTGCCTTTGGTGACAGGTTTGAAGGTCTCCAAAAAGGGCAATTCCTCTTCACTATTTTTACATTGGAATTTTCATATTAGATTTCTTTTGGAGAAAGCACTGTGTGGCTACAAGTGAATCAGAGACCCCTGGGACTAAGAAGCCTCCATGTGTGCCCATTGTAGGAAGAACAGGTTTCCACATGGAGCCAGGGGGATGTAACTTAAGTTTACACAGGGAAACAAATAGGACAGCATTGTGGCTGTGTGGCCAGGTCTCTGGGAACCAGGGGAAGAAGCGTCACTAGGCAGTAGGACTGGGAGTGTGGCAAGGCCAGGTCACAGGGAGGCATAGCTGAACTGTGGTCAGGGGTCAGGGGAGGCTGGAGGGCTCAGCAGCAAGTGAGCCAGCACACAGCTCAGTTTAGCAGCTTGACAACTCTATCCTGCCTCTCTGGGAGCTCTTCTCTCTTCTTCCCCTTTGCCTCTTCCAACTGGCTAATTATCGGTAGGCTTCCTCATCCAAATTCCTAAAAGCACTGCCAGGGCCTGTCATCAGTTCTGGGGTCTCTTACCTGTGGTGCAATCAGGTGGCTCAGAAGATGACTGCACCCAGCCAGGGGTGCCCTGAAACTATGAGCCAAACAAAGATTACCTGGGAAGAGCAGTGGATGATAGAGGCACCTGGGGTGTCCTGTCTGTGGGGATTCCCGCATCACAGGTGACCTGCTTGAAGGCCTTGCCAGCATCGTGCTGGGCTACTTAGTACATTCAACTACTTGCTGGCCAGGCCCTCAAAGCCTCCTTCATCTTGATGTAGTTCCCCAAACCTATCTACCTATCAGTCTATTCCATGTGCCAATGCCTCTGTGTACAACAACCAGCAACTGGGTAGCAGTTACCCATAAGTGGTAGTGTGGGGCTACTTTATATTTTATCTCACAGTCATGCACTGCATGTTTCCATACACGACAGGTCGCATACATGACTGTGGTCTACTAAGATTATAACGGAGCTGAAAATTTTTCATCACCTGGGGAAGTGGTAGCCATTACACCATCATGATGAAACACCTTATCTTCCTATGTGTACATACACAAACACTTACCATTGTTTATGACTGCTCACAGTGTTCAGTATGGTAGCATGCTGTCCAGGCTGTGGCCCAGGAGAAACAGGCTGTATGTTGCATTCCTGGGTTTGTAGTGGGCTACACCATTTAGATGTGTGTAAGTGCACTTCATGATGTTCGCACAAGGATGAAATCACCTAATGATACACTTCTCAGATCATATCCCCATCAGTGACACATGACTGTGTAATTATTTTTTTCTGATTTTCAAAGTAATACGTGTTGGATGTGTGGAAGTAAAACTTTGTAGGAAAATGTAATGTAAACAGAACAAATGCTTTCCAATTAAACCGAGTTGATAAATTTAATGGATTTGTAAATATGTCTTCAGATTTTTTCTAAGCATTTATTTATTCTTACCTTTTAGAGGCATGATCTCACTGTGCTGCCCAAGCTGCAGTGCAGTGGCTGTTCACAGGCATGATCACACAGCACTGCAGCCTCCAGCTCCTGGCCTCAAGAGATCTTTCCATCTCAGCCTTCTGAGTAGCCAGGACTACTGCATTTAAGCATTTATTAACAATGTATGCATATGCTATAAATTCATAATAAAATGGGCTCAAAAATATAGTTTTGTAGCTTGGCTTTTTACATTTCACTGTATCTTAGAATTCTACATCATTAAATAGAAATCCTCAATTTTTCTAATGGGTATTAGTGATCCACCACAGTTTAAGCAATTCTTGATTGAGGGAAGTGAAGTCTTTCCCTTTAGGGGCTATTGTACACAGACTTGGCACCTGTGTGAATGTTTTTGTAGTAGAGATTGCCAGAAAGGGGGCTAGGTTAAAGTGCATGACTCTTTTACCTTTTAACACGCACTGCCAAGTTTGGCAGGGCCACTTCTCAAAAGCTGCTTGTTGGAATCTAGCTCCCCTCCAGCTCCCTTACTATCAGGTCCAGTTGTTAATTCTCACCCTGAGTCAATCTATGGATGGGTTCAACTGATATTTAACCAAAGCTATTACTATATTATAAAAAATGACAGTGTGGGTTCCTTAGAAGGAGCTACTGCTGTGATAAGGAACCAGACCAAGCTGGTCAGAACTGATGCTAAAACTCCTTATTTTTGCTTTAGAAATTGAGACTACTTTGGTCTGAAAATATTTTGGCCACTGAAAGTGAACCAGACCGATCTTTTCAGCACTTCGCATTTAGCAAATACTAAACCAAGAACATGGTCCTCAAATATACTTTCTGTAAGCTATTATTTTAGAATGCTAACTTTCATCAGTAACTACAGGTAACCGATTTTCAAGGGCCTGGGCAGAGTCAGATCTGGGTTAGCACCCAGGCTTAATGGGGTGAAGACTGGTCATTATCCAGTAGCCTTGCTTCTCTTCCCCGCCCCCCCCTCCCCCCGGCTAGTGGAATCTTAGATGGAGATATCTCCCAACACACCCTGCTACTGGGATGGCCAATGGGATGTAAAAGAAAGTTTTTGGTTGCAACTTCTGGAAGAGCACTTTAAAGATGGTTGTCTCAGCTGAAATCAACCATTTTGCCCTTCCTACCCCAAAATATAGATGTAAAGTATAGAGTTCCAGTAGCCATCATAAATCACAAATGAACTTGAGGATGGAAGTCATCCATTAGACAGAAAGATAAAGGAACTCAGGGGCCCAGTGATAGTGGAGTCACTGTACAGGTTTTGGACAGCATCCTCCAGACTTCTGGACGCCTGTGCCATGCCAAAACTCATTAAATCAGAAATTCTGAAGGCAAAATCCAGGCATTAGTAATTTTTCAATCTCCATGAGCAATTTGAATTTGCAGCCAAACTTGAGATGCTGGTTTAGGAGAGTTTGAGTTATGATTACTGCCAAGGTCCAAACTTGCTGGGATTGTCTGATGGGCTATTAGGATGGGATCTCTAGAAGTCTACTTGTAGGGGATTCTCAGGAACCTTCTGGAGAACAAAATCCATGAAGGTGGCAAACACAATGGTTGAGTAACAGAAGGGAGCAATAATTCTGAGTGCAGCTCCTGTTGCCATTGGAATCTGCTTCCAACCAGACCTTGTCTGGGTCCTATGGAGAGCGATGTCTGAAAGAGCATGGTCCATGTATATGTCAATATAACATAAAGAGGAAAAGAAAAAACCCATTTCCACAGCTTAGCAGCACCATGGTACAGCAGAAGCTGGCAGGGAACTGGGAGGCGGGGAGCTGAGAAATAGTGAACAAGCCACAGGTCAGGAAGGGGTGGGCTATGGCGCCCCATAGAACAGTGCCTGATAAGGTGGATTTGATCTCGAGCCTATGGGAGACCCCTGAGGTATTTGGGAGTGAGAAGCAGCAGCTGAAGGTCTTGCATTTACAAGGCTGAGTCCGGTGGTCCCAACAGGCTGGTAAACTCAGGTCACCTTGCATGTTACTTAAGCAATACCTCAGGGGAAGGGAATTAGCTCTTAAAGAGACCATAGAGTGTCAGTCTTGAGAATACGTCTGCCCTTTTCAGAGAAATATTTAATCAGCAAAGTTTTCTGTATTAAACTTCACTCTAAATGCTAAATCCTATTTATTTTTAAAAACTGAGGAGGCAGTGGTGCTGGCAATTAAAAAAAAAACACCACAAAGCCTCTGAAAATGGCCAAATGAATTTGCCTCTACTTGGCATTCTCAAAAGTGAAATTATCTTAATAAAATATCTTTGAAAACAGTTAAACATAAAACAAAAAAATGTGTACTTTCAAAGATCTCATGTGATACACATGACGAGAAAATTCTCCCAGCCCTGATTTTTCTGGATACTTACAAAAAAAAAAAAAAAAAAAAAAAAAAAGAATAAAAGGAGGGGTAAAAACTCACAACTAGACATCTCCTAAGTTCACTTTTTTTTTTTTTTTTGAATTAGGGCAAATAAAAAAAGAAACATCTAGATCTGATATTCAAACAACCCTTTTGGTTTGATCCAATCCTTTCTCCTTAAAAGCACATTTATAAGTGCCCCAGATCTTTAAACTGTTACAGACACACTGTTTTCCCCCTTCTTTGCCCCTACCGAGTTTGAAAGGCAAAAAATTCCTTTCTCTATCCATCAGCTCTCTGTCAAGAATGAACTATGTGAATCCTTTTTTAAATAAGTTTCTTTTTTCTTAGTTCTCTGCTTTCATCTTCAGTTTGAGAATCCCAACCCTAAAGTAAGAGTGTCCAGGGGTGTCTAACCTTCTTTCCTTTCTGTTGTACACTGGAGGAATAAGAGTTGTCTTGGGTCACAAAGTAAATATACAAACAGTAATGAAAGCTGGTTAGCAAAAAAAAAAAAAAAACCAAGAAAGGTCTGTGAGTACTTTTCTTGATTGTCTGACACCCACCTATAAGTAAAAAAAGTCCTCACAAAATCAGCATGTGGCCCGCGGGCTGCAGGTTGGACACTCTTGCTGTACACATGTAGAAAGATTTAAGAATTCTTTTAATCAACTGTGAAGTGAAAGAAAATTAATTATCCAAATGATCCCCTGCAAAATTTTACTTAACCTTAGACTGAAGATGAAAAGTGTGAATTTTTATCTGTAAATCACAAAGTAGTTACTAAATATTTCAAAATGCAAAATGTATAATTCTAAGTGTCAATTTAAATTTTCATAGCAGTGGTTCTCAGACCCCAGCATGTGTTAGAGGCGGCTTGTGAAGACACAGCTTGCAGGGACCACCCAGAGTGTGGTGTGGGAGGTCTGTGGGGGCTGAGAATGTGCATTTCTCACCAGCCCCCAGGGGTTGCTTTCAGGCTGGTCTGGGGGCCACAATTTGAGGAGCCCTGCTCTGCAACACATCCAGTCCCCTAAGACTTTTGTCTCACTCTATGCGGCATCCCAGGGAGAAGCCGGATGGGAGCCAGGAGACCTGTGTTCTTGACAGACTGCTCCCTGACTCCGTGGGAATTCTCAGGCCAGTCCCTGCACTTCTGCTCGGATTTGCTGAGCACCTACCATGTGCAAGGCACAGATGGTAGGAAAATCCTGACCTTCAAGGAGCTTTCAAATGAGTAGATAGGGTAATATTTGTACACAAATCACTACCACATTTATCAGAACATACCAGGTATTTAAAAAGAGATACAAATAACATGAGCCTCGGAAAAAGATACGGTCAAGTATAGCTAGCTGCAAGGAAGGTGACATTCTAACACAGGTGGCTCTAGATAGAGAAAGGCTTTGAAAGATAGACAGGGCAAGAGTGTGAGGACAATGGAGAATCACCAGCCATTTCTGAGGATGGAGGCGGGATCACATGTGTCACACTGGTCAGGACTCTTCCTTGTTGTGACTGAAACTTAACTAAAATTGATTTAAACAAATAAAGAGGAACCTGCTAACTTGTAAAACTGAAAATTCCAGGGGTAAGGATAGAGTTTAGATACTCAAAGCAGTGCTCTCTGAGCCTGGTCCTGCTTTCAGCACTGCCCTCCTTTTCAGGCTGAATGTGCTGCCAGGCTTGAGTGTGTGACACAGACAGTTTTCAGTAGCCCCAGCCTTTCACTGGCATTAGTGTTAATAAAAATATTGTCTCACTCCCAAAAGCCCTGACACTCACTGGAGCATCTTGGGCCACATGTCCATTCCAGATGAGGCCAAGGGACCTGAACACCCTGATTGTCCAAGCCTGGGTGACATGCAAGTATGTGAAGTCAAACCTCCTCACGGACTGAGATGAGACAAGGTGGTTTCCCAAGAGGAAGTTGGATGCTATTTTCAAAAGGGTCTCCCCTTCTGGATACCACACAGAAGAAAACCAAGAGCTACTATAGATATGAATAACACAAAACTGGGATCCCATAGGTAAGATGAGAGGGACCCATTTTAATAACATGTCCCTCCCCACCTGTCACGTCCGTCGTCAGATCTGGTGTGGCTTACGGTCTGGGAAAGCTCCCTGGCCTTCTGACCCCTCTTCTCCATATTTTCTCTTCTCACCAGCAGCAAGGTGAACTGTTTAGCCTGAGGGTGGGATGGGCACGTACAGTGGAAAGTCATCTCTGATGTACCTACCACCTCCAAGTGTCCCATCAGGCCAGGGCAGGGTTGGTGAGGCCACTGTATGGGTCTTCTCACTTTCCAGCAGGCTCTGGTCCCTCTCTGTCCCTTGTGGGTGCTGCTGTGCACTTACAGCCAGAGTGGAAACCACTGCTGCTCTTCAGGCTCCTCCTCCTGGGCCCAGTCTCACCAGGCACCAGGCTGCCTGCACTGCCCCACGTGTGGGTCTTCTGAGGGCTCTTCCTGAAGACTGCAGCCCCTGTGCTTGCTGTATCCCCACAAATTGCTACCTCCAAGGCTGCCTTGCCGTCTTGCTCTTTGAAGGAGGAGAGGCCCCGGTGGTAGGGGATGGCTGGAAGTAAACCTTGGCTCTGCCAGTTAAGTAGTTGTTTCCATCTAGCTGTGTGATGACAGCTGTGCCTGGCAGATGTGGCTGAATGGGGAAGGATGAAGATTAGTGTATTGGTAAAAGTTTTTTGGAGTGACTGGTGTTAGGTTCTAGGCTGTAGAGCAAAGGAAGTGAAGCCAAAAGCAGTTAAAAAGAAAAGGGAGAAATGGTGGGCTGGCCCAGTTGGTCAGCTAGAGGTCAGAGCTTGCCAAAGTTCTGCCAAAAGGAATAACAAAAGGCTGGAGAAGGGCACAGTAGAGTTTAAACTTTCCAGGTGTGCCAGTCCAGGCATGTGGCAAGGTCCAGAGGGCCCATGGGGGCTGCTTCCAAAATAGAAGAGAGGGAAAAGAAGTTGGCCCAGAAGAGAATTCATAAAGTGGGTATATTGGGGAGGGCCTACACAGAGAAGAAAGAAGTTACTTCTTGTTTGACACTTAGTTGGGCCAAGCCCACAAGGTGCTGCCACGTGCTTCTTGGTGCCACCTCTTGCAACTGGTGACTGTTCGCGAACCACAAGGCTGAAGGACAGCCTGCAGCCTGGGTGTGCATGGGCTGACACAAGGTGGACAGAACACTATGCATTCCCTCCAGCAGCACCACCCAATGTCCAGAAGCCAAGCAGCCTTTTGGAGGTCATGGGGGTGGTTGGCCCCACTTGCTGTGCCTTAAGGACAGATGCTCCTCTGACAGGGGCATTAACCAGGGTGCACATCCGACCTGCAGGGACGCGAGGCCCACTGGAGACGTTGGAGGGCAGCCACACCTGCAGCCTCAGAATGCTGCATCCTGCTGCTCTCGAGGTCCAGCCTGCTCAAGGCCAGCTGGATGGGAAGACATCATTAGACAGAACATGCAGTTTGCATTTTTGCAATTATTAGATTAACTGATTCTTTAATTGGTCTGAATTCAGATACCTTGTCAGTGTTTGCTCACTGCCTGAGCATTCTAATAGATATACAAACAGCAACAATTATTATTTTTACTATATTGGACATGATTTATAGGTATTGTGTCTTAACATAGATTTCAATTACTACTCCCAACAATTCCTTACATATGGGGAATTACCTCCCACCTAATTTATGTGAGGTTTTAAGGGACCCCAAGTCAGCAAGGAGTGACAGAAGCCACTCCTAAGGCGGCTCCTAAGGATCTCCTGTGCCTGATCCCATGTTACACAGTACAACAGCATCAGTGCTCTGTGGTTCAACTGAAATGCTTTTCTAAAAAAGATAACAGAAGCAAATTTTTGGAAAACTTCTATAAATGGTCATTTGAAAATCAATTAAGCAAAAATTCAAGATCAGTGATTTTGCAAAAAGGTAAAAGTTGCAGCTGTGGTAAAAAGGCTTTTAAAATTGGATATTAAAGGTTAATTCCTTCAGAGAGATCATAGTGAAGTCTGCGACAGTAGAGTTAGAGCTGTTAGGCCTTTCGTCATGAACTCAAATCACACAAAATAGTCTCAGGCAGGCCCAAAGACCTGGCAGAGAAGCACAAAACCCACAGTCCAACTCTCAAATCCCAAGCCCAGTATGCCAGGGTGGCGAGGGAACGGAAGGGGTCCTGGCATTGAACAGAATTGCCTGGTTGTCTGGAATTTTCTCAGGAAGATTGGAAGGCCCAGAGGACCTATGGGCTGGTAAGAAACCCCTTCCCCATTATTCGCAATCAAGTCTCTGCCCCTTCAAACTTTACTGAGGGATGTTGAATTTGGGAGGGTCTTGGTCCTTCCCTATCTGTCTTTTTGAGAACTGCCACCTCTGTTCTGCCCCCATTCCCTCTCCCGACTTCTCCGGTAGGAGCTACCGTGACCTCCTAAAGGCTGCTATAAATAGCTCTGCCTGGGACCTGCAGGGTGGATGTCCTACAGCACGAAACCCTCTACTCTTCATTCCAGAAACCCTCAAAGATGCCTCCTTGTTACAGGCTTTGTACATGTGACAGCAGGATCAAAAGATGGTCTCAGCACTAGCATGGTCTGTTTCATGTGGTCAGCTCGACACTTATAATCTTGATTTCAGAACTTTATTTAAATTCTTATCTGTGATTATTTTCAATAAATTTCTAGCTTAGAAAGTTTAAAATGCTCTTTGCCGTAATAAGAAAGGATAAGCTTGACAACTTGACAATGGAAGACTCTAATTCCCAATATAATAATCTATTTACCCAAAGAAGTCTGGGCACCGAGGCAAGCTGTCCATCATTTTGAGCCTTACTTGGTTTTTCTACAATAGGAGAAAAAGAATGTTTCACATCCAGATCCCTGTTTTCAGCCCCAAGAACACCAGTTGACCTAATCTCTGAAATCAATTATTTTTCTAAACTTATTGTTCAGTAAACCTGAGCCAGTCTAGGTTACGATTTTGAATCTTGGACTGTAGTAACTTACCTAAGTTTGAGGCACAGAATATAAGACAGATGTCCCCAAGTCCTCCCCTCCTGTGCCACAGTGAACATTCCGCTTCTTTTATGAGTTCTCTGATCCTCACAGAAACCAGGCAACAATCATGGGAAGCCCTGTGTGACACACACTTGGAGTGGGGCTAACCAAGAGATTCAGCTGAATGAGAAACAGGCCAGGCCCTGATGAATTACCTTATCTCTATGTCATACAGAAGATGTGAGGAACAAATACATGTAGAAAAGTCCCTGACCCACAAAAGACCACTAATAAATGGCAGCCATCTTTGCTCCCCTTTCCACTGTCAGGCATTCTTCCCATGGTCACAACAGAGAAGGTACTTCCCTTCCAGTCTATGGAAACTTGACATGAACAACAGGCCTCTCAGAGCTTCCAAGTCTGAGTGCAATGGTGCTGGTGCTCTGGGTGTGTTTGTAGCTCATTCTCCAGCAGAGTCCTGGAGTCCAGGCCCCTCTTATCCTTTCCTCCACTCACCCAACTCTGCTGCAGGGCTGGCTGGGAAAAGGGATCATATTGGTGTTGCCTATACTGTCCCGAATAGAAGGACAGCTGCTTCTGGACATCAATGCAAAGAAATTCTCCAGGAGTTAGGGTCCTGGTTTTGTGGCTTCCTTAAACCAGCCCTCCTCAGTACCTCTGAAGCCTGTCTATAAATTCTTGCAAAGGCCAGCCCCTCTGTAAGGACAGGAGACCCTCCCTTCCACCTGGGGGCTGATAGAATTTTGGTTGGCTTCCCCTGAATTCAACAAACTGAGGCTAGGACACAGTTTTACTGTGCTGTCACAGATGGGGATAGGGTTTCAATGACTTTGGCATCATCAGAAATTACACAATAAGGCAGATTATTTAGCTGGTGGATTAGCCATAATATATCCCTTAACTTGTTTCTTTGAGGTTATGGAGAGGAAAGAGCGACAATGTGTCAACCTACCATTCCACTTCTTCCACAGCAGCAAATCTGGCAGGGCCCAACACAACTGCAGAAAGAGTAACTCTAACTCTTTCTGGTTTATGCCTCTTTTCTCTATTAAATGCAAAATTTGCTGATAAAGGGTAAAGTTTAATAACATGTTTTATGGCATGTCTGGCAGTTTAAATGAAAGCTATAAACCAAAGTGCTAGGTTCCTAGATTATCAAAATTTTCAAATAAATAGATGGTCTAACTCCCCTAAATTAATTTATATACTATTATTTGTTAAATATAAACAGTCAGTGAGTTATCCAGCAACATTTTCCAAAAAGTCTAGGTCAATTAGACTTGACTATGCCAGGGCTCTAAAGATTTAAAAATAAAATGTCTACAATAGTATTAAAAATGACCTGGCTTATTAAGAAAACCCATTAAAAGCATTTCAAAAACAAGGTCTGGTCTAATAATTTTATATTATAAAAAGCAATCCCTTTAAGTGACTACAAAAATTGTTATGCAACATTAAAAATTATAAAATCTATTTTTGACTGAATTGCTTTGTTCCTTAAATGGGGACGACCCTGAATGAGGCAACTGAGGTTTAAAAATATTCACACACAATAAAGGCAATAACTTCATGCACATTAGCTAATATCCTTTCAGTAAGGCTAAAAGGAAACAGCAAAGGAAATCGTAGAAATTTACCTTTTTTTTAAAGAAAAAGATACAGGGGTAACTTTCACTCACACTTGTTTAAACAGAGGTGATAAAAATTTCTGAGTGTGAAAGCAGCAAGGTAAAGGCTAACTATTGAACATGACACTGTTTTGCTGAACAACATCGTAAGATGGATCAGCTGGGACAGTGAGCTGGTTTAACTAAAAAACGGCTGCTTGCTCAGATATGCAGACTCTCCAAACATTAGACGCTGTGATTCAATGACTAAATGTGAGATGCTTCCAATCAGAAAGTGATGCCATTTCTATGTGGAGGAAGTACTTAGAAAAGTGACTCTGATGACAGGCAGTCGGTCAGCAGAGAGGATACTGTAGGGCTGCACATCACACCCACTGCACTGAGCGTGTGCCCCTGACCACACATCTTAGTGCCGGGGGTCAAACACAGGGCAGTAATAGATCACTATTGTAATATTTATGATAACTTCTTATCTCAAACTAAATCAACTAAAAAAGCACTTTGAAAATGTATTCTCTAACATTCTTTTAAAAATATTTCTGGGCAGCACCTGTGGCTCAAAGGAGTAGGGCGCCAGCCCCAAATGCCGGAGGTGGCAGGTTCAAACCCAGCCCCAGACAGAAACTGCCAAAAAAAAAAAAAAAAAAATTTTCCATGGGGCCAGGCATGGTGGCACATGCCTATAAATCTAGCACTTTAGGAGGCTGAGGCGGGAGGATCCCTTGAGGCCAAGAGTTTGAGATTAGCCTATGCAACATAGAGAGACCCTGTCTCTACAGAAAATTTTTAAAAATTAGCAAGGAGTAGTAGTGTTCAGCTGTAGTTTCAGGCACTCAGGAGGCCAAGGCAGGCAGATCACTTGAGCCCAAGAGTTTATGGTTACAGTGAGCTGTGATGACACCACTGCACTCTAGCCCAGGCAATAGAGCAGGCTGTGTTTTAAGAAAAAATTGTATGGATCAACTTTATTCAAAGTGATGTACAGAGATAATGCAGCAAAAAGAAAATTTCCCAACACTATAAAACTTGATACTTTTTAATTCATCAGAAAGGAACGAATCCACCAGTACTAGCAGCTACTTATTTTTGCTGAGGGTTCTCTGCTTTTCCGCGTGCTCCACAATCTTTTCTTCCACATAAAGACCCTTGCGCTTTCGCACTGCGTTCATGTATTTCCGGGCCTGGTTCTCAGAGTCGGCCTTCTCCCCGAAGTGCAAGTACTCCTCCTCGGTGGTTGGCACCCAGAAAGGGTCACTGGGGATAATCTTGTCAAAGAAGGGAACAGAGTTAGCCAAGTATATTTTAACTTCAAACCTTATCCACTGAACTCCTAATTTATATGTAGTCTTAGCTAGTGAAAAATTTCGGCAATGAACAGTGAAACTTGCTAGAAATGGTAATAAACAAATATGAAGAATCATGGAAGGTATGAACAAATGGAAGTAGATTCAACAAAACTTGTAACATGTATTAATTTTTGCTAATTGAATCATTTCACAATACTAAGAAAGAAATACAACTATTAGTTTTTAATGTAACTTTTAAAAGCTTCCTTTTCACTAAGATATACCTGAATGTTAATGTCTTTTCATCAATTTTGCTTTTGCCTCCAATAAAGATCAAAACATGTTAGCAGGCTCGGCGCCTATAGCTCAACTGGCTAAGGCGCCAGCCACGTACACCTAAGGTGGCGGGTTCGAATCCCCAGCCTGGACCCGCCAAACAATGACGGCTGCAACCAAAAAATAGCCGGGTGTTGTGGCGGGTGCCTGTGGTCCCAGCTACTTGGGAGGCGGAGGCAGGAGACTCGCTAGAGCCCAGGAGTTGGAGGTTGCTGTGAGCTGTAATGCCACTGCACTCTACCCAGGGGGACAGCTTGAGGCTCTGTCTCAAAAAACAAACAAACAA
>CAUYTI010051115.1:0-28382 GCA_963575145.1 Galago senegalensis
AATTACACATAGTATTATTTTATTTGGCATATTTCTCATTTGAGTGAATTTTTTTTAGTAGATTGCTGTCGTTGTTTAAAAGGTCATGAAATTTTTCACAAGAATTTGTTAAATTATATTTCACACATAAAATGGCTTTCAAAGTCTCAACACTTAAATGTGATTTTTCTGATGTCCACACTTTATTTACCATAGAAAAAAACGCGTTCAATCTCAGCATTAGTTCCTGGTAAGGACAGCACATATCCCACAATTTTACATTATTGTATGGAACATGGTTTGTTTCAAAATGATGAAATATTTCTAACCATTTGTTCTCTATTGTGATTTTTGCTGATGCCCAAGATTTAACCTTTTCCTTATCAATATATATTTTTAATAATGATACCTCGTAAGTTGTGTCACTTTCAAGGCCGGTGCTAGACTTTTGTCGCCACTATAAAATATAAATAATACGAGTACTATCTGCTAAATTCATGAAATAAATAAATAAATTACTTACCTAAATTACCTGAATAGCTGATTTGTTGACATCACTTATTTAACCAGCACTAGCACGCAGTACAATGTGTATCGTCTGAGAGACAGTTACAAAATGTTTTCGTCATTGCCAATGCCAAAAAATGCCATTGTTCATTAAGTCCAAACAATGGTGGTCGAATTCTAACAACTGATCAACAATGCAAACTTTGATAAGTAGTTCTCGATAATCAGTTCTTAACAATTATTTGTTATTATTAAAGTTTAACATTATAAAATTAACAAAAATAATATAAAACTCATATCCTGGTGAAATAGCCACACGGCAGCCGAAAATCATCTATTCCCTTCCCATTCTCCCGCTGTTCCCTAGCTTGTCATGCATTCTTTCCAAAAATCGGGACTTTTAAAAATGCTGCAGGATTCAGGACAAATTGTTAAAAATTGGGACTGTCCTGACAAAGGTAGGACATCTGGTCACTTTACACAAGGACAGGCAGCACCTAAGGTCCCTGCAGGGGCATGTGGCAGCTGTCAGTGGACGCACTGTTGTGGGTGACAAGACCCCCATATCCCCTGCTGTTCTTCCCCGACACTGGAGAACCAGGGTGGAGAGAAGGGGGGAAGCAGACCACCTCCTTGGCCCCTCTCTGCTGCTGTGGGATCTTATGGTCCACCTGAGCTGGTGTGGGTAGGGGTTTTAAGCTGGAGAGAAGACTGGACTGGGGTGGGGGAGGGAGAGACCCCAGCACCCTAGCACAGGTGTGAAGACAACTGCCCCCTCCCCCAGGCTCAGCCAGGAGAATGGTGGCACCTCTCTCCCTCCAGCCTGCACTGGGTGCCTGGTGCCCTGTGACCATGGGACCCAGAAGCCATAGGCATCAGCTGACGGCTCAGCCTCTAGTGCTGGGGTCCTCAAACTTTTTAAACAGGGGGCCAGTTCACTGTCCCTCAGACCGTTGGAGGGCCAGACTGCAAGCCCCTGGGACGAGTTGGCTGGACAGGCAGCAGTGGCAAAAACACCCGGCAGGCCAGATAAATGTCCTAGGAGGGCCGCATGTGGCCCGCCAGCCGAGTTTGAGGATGCCTGCTAGTGCATGGAAGCCCCTGGGAGTTCACCCACTGCCCAGGGCAGCTTTTCCCGTCTACACTGAGGCCCCCAATGCACTTGCAGCTGTGAGAGCTCCCTGAGAACCTCCTTGCCACACACCAGCAGCTGGCTCTCTGCTCAGCGTCCCTCTGCTGTCCCATCATCTGTCCCAGGCCCTGGAAGTCTTGCTCACGTCAAGGTGAGGATGCTGTGGAACTCTACTGAGCTTTTGGCCTCTGGGCAAGCACTGGTCAGTGGGAGAGGAAGGTCACTGGTCACCCCTCCTCCCCAGCCAGGTGGTCCTTAGAGCCCATCTGCACGCCACCCTGGGTTCCGCCTACTGTGCTGACACCCAGGTCAGTCAGGGGCTTGCCTGTGCTGGTTCTCCCTCCTACTCTTGTGTCCTGTCCTTGGGGATCCTGTGGCCAGGGTGTGACAGCTCTGAGCTGTGCCTTGGGCTCTGCCTTCCGGAACCCAGTTTAGGCTGTGCCTCTTGCCCTCTAAAATTCTGTGCAGAGGGGGCAGGGCTCTATGCCTGGAGCCTGTGTCTGGGTTCCCATAGGTCTGCCCTTCACCTGGTCACTAGCAGGTGTGGGGGCCCCAGGAGGGCAGATGGTGGGGGCTGGGACTGTCGGCACAAACAATGCGTTGCCCTTTGAGCTTTCTTTTCACCTGGAATCTTTATCGCTTACTTACAAAGTCAACTCACTCTTCATAATTTTCACAAACTAGCACAATTAAAACAAAACAGATTTCAGAACCAGAAAAGCTGGAATGGAATCCCTGCTTCCCTGCGTACTTGCTGTGCTGCATGGGACGAGCTGCTCGGCCTCTTTGAGGAGGTAACACCTACTACCTGCCTGCTGTGCAGCTGTGAGGACTAAGGTGGGTAAAATGCCCACAGCCCCGGACGGGACCCTGGTGGCATCCTGTGGTCATTATTGGTGTCGGATGTCAAAATGTCCAGCCAGAAGCAGGTGGGCTAAGTGTGAGCACTGGGTTGTTCCTTGTGTCCTTGAAGAACATGAAAGTGTGGGTGCAGCAAATGTGGGTGCAGCTGGACCTCTATGGGTCATTTCTCCTGAACAACAGCAGCGTGTGCGGCCAGCCGGGCCTCCCTGTCCAGAAGCGTGTTAGTGTGCTGGAGCCCCGGTGAGGACTCCCTGCACTTAGCGGCCTCCCATGGAGTCCCCCCTGCCAGCCCCTCCCGATTCTCCACCAGCTACTCTTGCCTGCTGGGGAGGAAGGCAGTGAAGTTGTAAAATTTGCTTTTTGGAAAATAAGAATTATGGGGAATGACATTAATTTAAAAGCTTTTAAGGAGCCAATTCACCTGTAAAAGCGCTCCCCAGGTGAGAGCCTTCCTGTGCGGAAAACAGCCTGGTCTTTAAAAGGATTTTAATTAATGTTGCTAAGAAACACACCGATGGCATTTAAGTCTGGCGCTAAAGAGCAAAGGTACCAGCCAAGAGTTTTATGATGTGGAGCCAGTTTTCTTAAAGGCAGTTGAAATAATATTCCCAAGCACTTAGCCTCACTACTCAGCTTCAGTCACAGCCAAGAATAAGTGCTGCAATCCTCAGTGGCCTAACCCTGACCCTCAGGATAGAACAGAATGTTGGTGGCTTCTGCCAGGACCTGCCAGGTTGAATTTTGAGGCATTCACAGGACGTGGCCCCTTCTCACCTTCTGCTGCTTACACACCTCACTTGGTGGCAGCCAGCTCTCTGCAGACTGCCTGGCACACAGAGACCTGCACTTCCACTGGACTGTCCTCGAGCAAAAGAGGACCTGGAAGAGGGTGGGGGCCTGGGCCCTGGACAGTCCCACCTGGACAGTGAGCTCAGACCTGCAGGCCGGAGACATATGGGCACCACGTGACTCCTAGTACAGCCAGATAGCTGTGTCTCCATGGAAAACACCTCTCGTGTCCTGGGGATGGGTCAGGACAGGGCAGAGGAGGGTGTAGGAGATTAATAGCAGGTGAAAGAGGGTTGCAGCGAGGTAATGGGGACAAGCAACTAGAAGCAAGTCTTGCAGGGCAGGCAGAGCTGCTGAGCCGACAGCTTTATTTATTTATTTATTTATTTATTTGCAGTTTTTGGCTGGGGCTGGGTTTGAACCCACCACCTCTGGCAATGTCGGCTTCCTGAGAATCCTGTCTCAGGTTCTGTCCTTTGTCACTCCTCGCCTTCTCAGGAACATCTTTCATGTGTCACTGCCAGGCAGTGGTTACCCTCACGCACTTCCTTAGTCGATCCACTCTCTCGGAAGGGTTAAACCCTCTTTCTCATTTCTTTTCAAACTTCTCATACTCTTTTTCTGTTCTTCAGTCTCACCTGACATCCTCCCTTCTTATCTGAAAGTCCTCATTAACAATAAAGGTTCCTTGTCATCCACTTTGCAAATCCCCTGAGTCTACACCCAGGTTTGCTGTCTCCTGCCTGCTGCAGGATGCACCTCTGCCCCGAGCACAAGCCCTAGTTTGAAACACCCCTCGCCTGCCCAGGACTTGGCTCCCCAGTTACTCACTCTACACCATCAATTCTCTTCTCTGCTAGATCTTGCCGATTGCCCTGAGACGCTGTGCTGTGATACCACGTGTCCTTAAACATACTTTCTCTCAGTCCCACACCCTCCTGTAGCCCTGGCCCTATTCTCTGTCCCTTTAGTGACCCTTCTTGAAAGTGTTGCTGATCTGCTCCCTCTTCTGCTTCTTCTTCTTTTCTTTCTTTCTTTCTCTTTCTTTCTTTCTTTCTTTCTTTCTTTCTTTCTTTCTTTCTTTCTTTCTTTTTTTTTTTTTCTTTTTTTGAGACAGAGGCTCACAGCAACCTCAAACTCTTGGGCTGAAGCAATTCTCTTGCCTCAGCCTCCCAAGTACCTGGGTCTACAGGAATGTACCACAATGCCTGGCTAGCTCAGGACAGTCTCAAACTCATGAGCTCAAGCAATTCGCCTGCCTCGGGCTCCCAGAGTGCTGGGATTGCAGGTGAGCCACTGCGCCTGGCCACGATCCCTCTCCTTTTCACTTCCTCACCTCCAACTTGTTCCTCAGTCCATTCCAGTTGGTTTTCCCAGCCTTGGTGCCATCAAAGATCTCCCGGCCAGCACACAGGGAAAGTTCTCAGTCTTCATCCCACTCACCCTTCCAGCATCTCTGGTCACAGCTTTTCCTAGAACACCTTCCCTCTTTGCTTCCAGGACACCCATTCCCTGTTTTCCCTCCCCTCACTGCCGTCTCCTTCCCAGTCTCTGCAGGTAACATATCCACTTCCCAACCTCTAAAGTCTGGGCTTCCTGAGCTCATCTGCTGGCCCCTTATCCTCTACAGCTACACCCACTCTCTAGGAGACCTCATCCAACCCATAGTGTTATATAGCATTAGTGCAATGATGACTCCTTACAGTGACCTGCTCCCCTGAACTCCAAACTCATATATCTAAATTATCTATGAACATCTCAACTCAATGTCTAATTTGTGTCTTGAATTTAAAATATCCAACCCTGAATGCTTGGTTTCCAGGTGGAGGAGTATATCTCCATCACCGTCTTATTGGTGCTACACCCTATTCTCTTCCTAGTGGTCCAGCCACACCACCAATCATCTAATGCTCAGGCCTAAGATCTTGAAGTCAGTGGGGACTCCTCTTTCCTCTCACACCCATAGGTTTAATTACTTGCTGCTGTGCAACAAACTAGCTCAAAGCTTAGTTGCTTAAAGCTTAGCAACCATTAATTATGTCTTGGATTCTGTGAGTTGACTGGGCTCAGCTGGGTGGTTCTTCAGTGCCATGTGGTTTTGGTTGGAGTTATGGTCATCTGGAGGTTCAACTTTGCTGGGATCTCCAGGATGGCTCACCCTCATGACTTTTAGCTGGAAGCTTAGCTGGAACCACACCAATCAGAGTTCCTTGGTGGTACTCCACGTGGATTGGTTTATTTATGGGTGGAGTGGCAAGGAATATGGAGCCATCTTTAATCCAGTACAGGCTTCTCTATGCTCTCAAATTATTTACATTCATCTTATAAGCAAAGTACTTGAATCATGTCCCATTGTTGCATCAGATACAGGCTTGAGGTCCAAGATCTCATTTCTAAATCAGGCCTAGATGTGGGTGGGACTCCTTGGTTGAAGTTCATTGGTTGCTGCTCCTCTACATCAGTAAATTATAAAAATGATGCTTACTGTATGTAAGCAACAATCAGGATTTATTTTCTCCCGTAAGTGTTTGGAGTGACTGGGCTCAGCTGGATGGTTGTTCTGATCCACTGAGTGTGGTGTGGTTGTAGCTCTGAAGGCTGGTAGTTGGTGCTGGCTGGAAGCTCAGCAAGGGCTCTCAACTAGAGTTCCCTGGTTCTCCTCTAAGTTGCCTCTCCATAGGGATTTGGGTTCTCCCATCTTGGTGGCTGAATTCCAAGAGGCAGTGTTTTTCCAAGAACAAAGGTGAAAATCTTGCCCTGAAAATCTTAGGGCAACTTTGAAATCTATACTTAATGTCACTTTCATCAAATTTTATTGGTAAAAACATGGAGCCCATCTAACTTCATAGGGAAGGGAAAAATACTCCATCACTTTGATGGAAGAAATGAAAAACAGTTTTGTAGCCATCTTTAATTCATTGATTACTGATCTGTCAGTGCATCTTATCACTTTTATATTCAAAAAATATATTTAATTTTGATACTTTTATGTGTTTCTAGTATATCCACCTGTCAGCCTGATCCAAATCCACCACGTCTAACTTAGACCATTGCAATGGCTCCCAACTGTTCTCTCTGCCTCTCCTGGGTCTGCTTACATAATCTCCTCACCTCACACACGTCTGAGAATTGGCTGGGACTCTGACAGCCTCACTGAGATCAGAGTTGGCTCAAGGTCTACTCCACATACTCCCTCGTTCCGTAACCACTGGCTGCCTGGGTCCTGTTCCTTTCAGATGTGCAAGAACCACTTATAACCTTTGTTCCCCTTGTGTCTGCTGGCATTCCACTGGCTGGAGCCTGTGACATGGCCAGTCCGACACCAGTGGGCTGGAGAAGATGTACTCCTCCATGGACAGCTGGAACCAGGTGAAGGCACAGGAGGAAACTAGGAATGTGGGCAAATAGCAACCTGCCACAGACCACATTTAGATCTGTTCCAGCAGTCAGCGCCACCTTACAGAGTCTGATATAGCTGCATCTCTCTCTCCCATCTTTTTTATGTCTGTCTTTAATATCAGTCACCCCAGAGTTAGGGACTAGAGACACAGTTTTGCCAACAGTTTTCTAAAAGGTAATATGTATATAAAACCTTTAGCATGTTGGTAACACTTGCCCCAGTAATTCCACTTCTACTTACTTATTTTTAAAGAACAATCAGAGACACACAAACATTTCCAAGCCAGTAGGTTCTTGGCATCATTGTTTATAACAGGAAAAATCTGGAAACAACTTCTTTGTCCTTGGCCTTTTTCTCCTGTGCCTGCATTTCCTTGCAATGTGCTATTAATTAAGCACAGGGAGAACTAGTGAGCTGTCCACTTTCCTTGATTTACCCGTTTGTTCATTCATTTACATACTTGCTTAGCCAAGGCATCTTACTGAGCACCTGTGATGCACTACTTACCGGGCACAAGAGTCTCATGGAGTGAGGTAAACAGGCAGGACACTGCACAATCGTAATTTGTTATAAGTGCTATAAAAGAAAGAAAGAACGCACAGTGAAGAAAACAATGGCCATTGCCTAGAATGGGTGATCAGGGCAGCCTTCCTTGAAGAAGTAGCAGTGAAGTTAATGCATGAGAGTGAAGATGCTTCTGGCCGTGATAAAACTGGGGCAAAGCATTGTGGCAGGGGGCAGCCAAGGCCTGGTTGTGGTGGAGAAGCTGAAGGGGCCGGGGTGGCTGTGCAGGCTGCTGTCCACTCCTGACCTTTTACTGAATGACCTTTCCCTTGAGATCCACAGCCATGAGTTGTCCAAGATCCCTGCCTTCAGCAAGGGAGCCCCCTACAGAACAATAGAAAACAAAGGAGGCTATTTTTAGCATTTGGGTTTCAAAATCTGCTTTTGAAACTTCCCAGATGAGATAATATGTTGGGAAAAGGTTTTTGCAGTCTTAAGAGCTGCACTTTTTGCGCCCCCAATGTTATAAACATATTTGCACCATAAACAACAGATCTGGGAAGAATGCAGAATGAATGTGAGACAGTTTTTCCACCCTCAACTTGATAAACACTCCACAAGCTGGGGGGAGAAGGAGGAGATTCCGAGGAAAAGCAAATGAATCAGGATGGGACAGTGGTCTTAGGCAAGCTGCTGTCTTCCAGAGTGAGCTGGGACTAGCGTGGAGGCCTGCAGAGGTGCAGGAAGACCAGTTGATGACTTCAGGGGACCACCCATTCCCAGCCCAGAAAGAGACTAGGGGAAGGGTGTGGAGACTGGGGAGTGTTGCTTTGGAGAGCACTGTGGTGGAAGCCCTGGCCTGGGGGAGGGCCTGGGAAGGCTGGATGTGAGTCCCTGTGAGGGGCTGGGGCACAAAGCAGGCGTTCTGCCTGGGAAATGCTGCACTCTCAGAGTGCACTGGGCAGGCAAGGAGCCCCCTCGGAGAGCTGGCTTGGGACAACTTATCCCATGTCCCCCCAGCCACCTGGTGGGCAGAAAGACATGATGGAGAGGAGACATGGTGCCATCAGCCTAGGGTGGAAAGGGGGTGAGACATTCTGACCTGCTGAGAGAATTGAGGAGAGAGGGGGAGGCGGGGAGATCCCATAGAACTCTTCAAAGATAAAGGTTCAGCTTTAAGCTCCAAGCCCTCTGACCCAAGAAGCACAAGACAGTAGCTACCAGGGAGGACCATTCCTGGGCCCCCATCTCCTCATCCCCTGACTTTGACCCACTTCCATCGTGTTCCTTCTCCCTCCACTCATGCACCTTGCCCTGCTGAGGTGCTGATTCTCTGGATTTAGTGTGGTCCTCACTCCTAGAAACCTCGTTTAATCTCTCCAGACCAAAGCTGTCCCCCTGAGGGCTTCCCGTGTTTGCCGCAGTATAGGGCACTCTTGTAATTGCCTGTGGACGTGGGCATGTCCGTCACTGGAGTGCAGCCTCAGGGGACAGGCAGGAACATCTGTGGCTGAAACCTGGGAGGAAGCAACACTTTCTTAAAGAGTGAGGGTATGGAGAGGGGGGTGGAAAAATGCACTGTGGCACACTCATACCATTACCCACGTGGCCAATTAGGAGCAGGCCTTAGGAAAATATTTAGCAGCATTAGAAAAGTCTCATCAAACACGGTGGCCATAAAGTTCATGTGCAATTTAAATGAAAACTTTATGGCCACTCTATATGTAAAAATGTTAACAGTGGCTGTTTCTACTGCGGTGGACATGTACCAGAAGGACCGAGGTGGAAAAGGCTGACTATACCCAGCGCAAGCTGGGGGAGTGTGTGCTGTGCCGTCGCTTTAGGGAAGTCCTGGTGTTTTCTCACTGTAGGACTCAGCAATCCCTTTCCAGGAATTGACCCAACAGAAGAAAAACACATGGTCACAAAATACTTGCACAGAAATGACCGTCGCTGCTCTAGGCACCAGCCCCGAGCTGGAAACAGGCGAGGTGAGTGTCAGCAGGGACTGGGCTGCAGGGATGGAGGTGCCACAGTGGGCGATTGTGGCAGAAAAGGAACAAACCACAACACGGACAGACCTGGGAAAGTTATGCTGATTGAAAGGGACTCACATACACGGGCACATTCTTGTTCTCTTTAGATCACGTTTTAGAGTATCCAAAACTGTTGTCTGGTAGAAAAAGTCAGACCCATGGCTGCCTTTGTGGAATTCAGGAGAGAATTGGGTAATATTCTGTATCCTGATAGGAAGTTGGATGTTACATTTGTTAAAACACAGGAAAAACACAGTCAAGACGTGCACACTGTATATAAATTTTACATGAATGCTAATTGATGATAAGCAGGCTGAGGTATTGGGGAAGTGCACTAATACCTGCAATTTACTTTGACTTGCGTAAAAAATAAGGTAGATCAATGGGTGGATGGAGGGCCAGACAGATGGACAGAGAAGCCGTAAGCCCATGAGGTGCGATGGGAGTCTTGCCGCCCACGAGGAGGCGGGCAGTCGCCGTGTGAGTTTCCTGGGGCTGCTGTAACAAATTATAATGTGCTTGGTGGCTGAAGCAACAGCAAAGCCTCCTCTCACGGTTCTGAAGTCCAGCAGTTTGAAGTCTGGGCGTTGGAAGGACCATGCTCCCTCAGAGGCACAAGAGTAGGACGTTTCTCACCTCTGCTGGCTGCTGGCATCCCTTGGCTTGTGGTCAAGCAACTGTGGTGTCTGTCTCTGTGGTCACACCACCTCCTGCTTGGTATAGGATCTCTCCCCCTCTTGTAAGGATACTTGTGCTTGCAGTTAGGGCCATCTGTGTAATCCAAGGTAACCCCCCATCTCATGAGCCTTACCGCATGAACCTTTTTCCAAATAAGGTAACTTTAGGGGGATCTTAGTCTGAGGATTAGGACCTGATATCTTTGGGGGTCATATTTACCCAAATACACCTTGTAAATATCTTTTGGTTTTGTTGTATGCTTAAAATGTTTCTAAAATAGTGGTGATTTCTGGATGATAAATTATTTTGATTATGTTTTTAAATTGATTTTATTTTTTAAGTAGTTCTAGGTTCACAGCATAATTGAATGGAAGATGCAGAGGTATCTTGTACTCCCTGCCCCCAAATGCACAGGCTCCGGGTGATCATAACCCTCACCAGAGTGGGATATTTGTTACAGCTGACGAGACTGATGAGACTGATGAGACTGCATTGACATGTCATTATCACCTGTGGCCCATAGTTGACATCAGTGTTTGCTCTGGGGGTTGTACACTCTGTGGGTTTGGACAAATGTGTAATGTCATATATCCACCATCACAGTGTCATACAAAATGCTTTCGCTGCCCTGTAAAATGCTCCTCCTTCCCTCCACACGAGCCCCTGGCAACCACTGATCTTCTCACTGTTTCCATAGTTTTGTAGTCTCCAGAAGGTCATATAGTTGGAGAGTCACACTGGTTTCTTTCACTTTGTAATGTGCATTTCAGTTTCCTCTGTGTCTTTTTGGGACTCGACAGCTCATTTCTTCTTGGTGTGGAGTAATATTCCATTGTCCGGATGTACACTCACCTACTGAAGGGCATCTTGGTTACTTCCAAGTTTTGGCAATTACGAACAAACCAGTAAACATGTGTGAGCAGGTATTTGTGTGGACACAAGTTTTAAACTCATTTGGAAGAATAGGAACACAATTGCTGGACCATATGCTAAGGGTATGCATAATTTTGTAGGAAACCAGGAAACTCTCTTCTAAAGCGGCTGCACCATTTTTCACAGATGGGCTGTCATTCTCCTCGTATCTAACAAGTCATTGCCTTCCCCAAGGCCATGCATGCTATCTTCTATGAGTTTTATAGTTTTGCATTTCACGTTTGGGCTTATGGTCCATTCTGACTTAATTTTTGTGAAGAATGTACGGTCTGTATCTGGATTAACTTTTTGCTGCTGTCCAGTTGGAAGACGGCCTTTGCTCTTTGTCAGAGATAAGTTGACTGTCTTTATGTGGATCTATTACTCTAGGCCGTCTATTCTGTTCCATTAATCTGTCTGTCATTTTGTCACTGCTACCCTGCCGTGATTACTGGAGCTTCTTAGTAAGTCCGCTGTAGTCCGACCTCTGACTTTGTTCCCCCTCAATATTGTGGTGGTTCTTCTGAGTATTTTGCCTCTTCTTGTAAACTTTAGGATCAGTTTGTTGATATTCACAAGATAAATTGCTGAGACTCTGCTGAATTTATAGACTAACTTGGGAAAACTGATACCTTGGTAACGTTGAGTCTCCTTACTCATGAACATGGAATATCGCTCCGCTCATTTAGATCTTATGTGATTTCTTTCATCAGAATGTTACAGTTTTTCTCATGTAGATCTTATACATATTTTGTTAGATTTATACCTAAGTATTTAATTTCTGGGATGCCAATGTAAAGGGTATTGTGTTTTTAATATTTAATTTGACTTGTTCGTTGCTGGTGTATAGGTCACTGATGGACTTTTGTATATTACCTTTATATCCTGCACCCTTGGAATAATCACTTACTGGTTCTACACGTTTCTTTTGTCAATTCTTTTGGACTTCCTGTGTAGACAACATGTCATCTATGAACAAAGAGAGTTTTATTTCTTCCTTGTTTGCATTTTTTTTATCTTACTAGTTATCTAGGATTCTTCCGCCAATGTTAAAAAGGAGTAATGAAAGTCAACCCACCCTTGACTTGTTTCTGAACTTAGTGGGAAAACTTCTAGTTTCAAGTATGTTATATCATAAATCCTTCACACACATATATAACCTCACTGAATATGTTAGCTGTACGGTTTTTTTTTTAAATTTTAATAAAACAACTTCAGTGGGCAGCACCTGTGGCTCAAAGGAGTAAGGTGCCAGCCCTATATGCCGGAGGTGGCGGGTTCAAACCCAGCCCTGGCCAAAAGCTGCAAAAAATAAAACAAACAAACAAAAAGAACCAACAACCAACTTCAGGAGGTTTCCTTCCATTCCTACCTTACTGAGAGTTTTGTCATCATGAATCAGTGTTGGATCTTGTCAACTGCTTTTCTACAGCTGTCGGTGTGACCAGGGGGTTCCATCTTCAGCCTGTCCATCTGACCAATTATGTTACTTGATCTCCAAATGCTGACCCAGCCTTCAGACCCAGGATAAATTTCGTCTGGTTGTGTTGTGTAATTCTTTTCATACATTGCTGGACTCAATTTGCTAATATCTGTTGAGGATTTTTGTATTATGAGAGATATATTGGTCTGTGATTTCTTTTCTTATAGCATCTGTTTGGTTTTGGTATTAGGGCTATCCTGGCCTAACATCAAAATGAGTTCAGAAAAGTGAACTAGGAAATTTTGGAAAGTATCAAGAAGTGTTAGGTGGCTCGGTGCCCATAGCACAGGGGTTACAGCGCCAGACACATGCACGGAGGCTGGCGGGTTCAAGCCTGGCCTGGGCCAGCTGAACAATAATGAGAACTACAACAAGAAAATAGCCGGGTTTTGTGGTGGGTGCCTGTAGTTACTCGGGAGGCTGAGGCAAGAGAGTTGCTGTGAGCTGTGATTTCACAGCACTCTGCTGAGGGCGACATAGTGAGACTCTCTCTCTCTCTCTCAAAATAAAAAGTGCTGGGATGAGTTAGGAAGAATTCCTTCTGGTTTTATCTTCTGGAAGAGGAGGAAGCGGGGACTGTAGAGAACTGGTATGACTCCTTTCTGAAATATTGGGTAGAACCCACTTGCCTCTTCCTTCTCGGGTAAGTTTTGCCAGACTGTTTTAAAAAACCGGTTTCTTCCAGGTTATCATATTTGCAGGAATAGAACTATTCAGTGTCCCCTCACTATAGTTTTGACGCTCAGGGGACCTGTGCTGGTAAACCCGCCTTCGTTTCTGGTGTGAGCGATAATTCAGGTCCTCTTCTTTGCTTAGCATATTAGTTATAGTCCTTTTAAATTCTTGGTCCAGCAGGCCCGCCTTCCATGCCACCTCTGAGTCTGGTTCTGAGGCCTGCTGTCTGCTCACACTGTGGCTTAGCCTTTCAGCTTTGTCATTGTTTTGGTGGCCGAGCACAGAAGAGGAACTCGGAAACAGGCCTGTGGTCACCGGTGGTGTGCGTGGAGGGAGGGGGCAGGGAAGGTGTTCTGTGGACCTGGGTGGGGGGTCTCAGCCTGGTGGTGAGACCCTTCCTCCAGGCTGTGAGCCTCATGATGCTTCTCTGTTCTTTTCCTCCCCCCTTGGGTGGGACAAGGCTGGAAGGGGCTGGAGATGGGTGTCCCCTTGGCCCTGGCAGGTGAGGCCCCCCGAGCATAGATCTTGAGCAGAGGAACAGGTGCTCTGGCACATCTTGCCGTGGTCCCTTCCCTCCCCCTTGCCAGAAGCAGGAGGGGATTTTCCTGTGAGTTTTACCACGGAAACGAGTGAAGCTCCTGGAGGTAAAGTCACACAAGTGTGTGTGTCCTGTGGTTGGTCCCTGCTGTTTAGCTCTCACACCTGTCCTTGTGGGTCCTCCTTGGCACTGACCGCTGCACTGGCACTGTGGTTCTTTGTCCACCATTTGTCTGTCCAATTTGGAGAGCAGTGGTTTGCCCTGTGATCTCGTTCCTCTGATGGACTCAGGAATATTTGTTGATTTTTCAATTTGTGAAGCTTTTTATTTACCTTTAGGAGGAAGGGCTGACTTCCAAGCTCCTTACCCATAGAACCAGAAACTGGAATCATGACACTGTTTTCAAATTTATGTTCTTTTTCTCCAAGTATATGTGTGTTATTTCTATAACAAAATTGTTATCTTAAACATTACATTTTGAAGGGGGGCGGGGTCATACTTTTGACCCAGTACTTAACACTGTATAAAGAGAGACAAGCTTCATGAACACGGTGTCCACAGCTGTCCTCCAGAACAGCCTGGAAATTGTGTCAATGCCCAGTGGCTGGACGGTGCTGGCATGGCCTAGGCCCAGCAAAGTGAGTGCAGTGAGCGTGAACCGTGGGTTTCAAAAGGGCTTCGGCAAAGCAACGTGGAAAGGCATGCCCTGACCTTGTAAATTCAATGAGTGTTTCCAAAGTTTTATAGATACCAAATTTTCCATGATAAAAATACTTGTTATGTTTACATTCAGAAAAATATTTTATAAACTGTCTCTTTGTGGAAGAGCCTCTTAGTCTTTCCACCCCGACCCTGTCCCCCAGCATCCATCTTACTGAGGTCCCTGCCCTGATGTGGAATCTCAGCTGGGCTGGACTCCCTGGGAAGGGTCTTGTGTTGACCCCTGCTGAGTCATATGTAGTCGGTAGTTGATTTCCGGAGGTAAGTCCATCTACTTGAGGGTGAAGTGGTTTCTGCGGCTGCTGAGTCTGACTTCCAGGCTCCTCTTTTCTGTCTAGCAAGTCCCCTTGTGTGCTGTGCCCGCCTGCCAGCCCAGGCTCCCATCTGATCCAACATGAAACAACAACAAGCTGGTCTGCAGAGTGACGGAGCGGCCACGAGGCTCTCCCGGCCAAGACACACAGACAGACGGAGACCCCACTCTTGGAGCGGTGGGGCCAACAGGGCCAGGCAAGGGCATCCAGGTGGAGGCCTGTAGACCGGGGCCCAGGGCCTCTGGGGAATGTGAAGCTCTATCCTCTGGCAGGCACAGTCCCTCCACGTGTGAGTCCCAGACACTCTGCTGTGGTATTCCTGCTTAGACAACACATTTCCCGACTGGAATGAAATCAACCCATGAAAACCCTGCCTGGGACTGCCTGCTCTTTGCCCAAATGCGGCAGCCGCAGGATGAGCTGGTCCCCTGGGCAGGTCTGGGGCCCATGAGCTGTCCACACGGATCTTTGCAAACATGAAAGGAAGGCACGCTGATTCTGGCTTGTGTCTCAAGCCTTTGAATGAGCAGCCCCCTGCCAAGAATGTGTTCTGAATGGCTGTTTTGCGTGGCAGGGGATAGTTCTGTGCAGATTCAGGGTCTGGATTACTACCAGAAAATGTAAAGTGTCTGGCGATTTTGGAAGTAAACCTTCCAGACCTAATTTCAGGACCCATGTGACTCCTCAAACTACAAAGAGCACATTTTAGCCATCGAGCGAGGGACCAGCTAGTGTGACCCCCCTACCTCTCATTCGTTTGGGCTTCCCTGAAGACAGACCCTGGGAGGAAGCCTGGATGCAACTGGTTTATTTGGGAGGAAACCCCCTGTCTGGCCTAGGGACTGGGAGATGTGGCAGGGAGGAAAACCAAGAGGGGTGTCAGTGAGTAGTGTCCTGCTGTGGTCATTGGGGCGCTGCCCCAGGATCCTCTCTAGGACCTTAAGAGCTGGGGTGTCTGGCACCCTTCACCAGCCCTGGCTGTAAAACCCAGCACTCCTGGGCTGCCCTACAGATGGCAGAAACCCCCCCCGGGTCAAGATGTAGAGAGAGGAGGCACGTGGGGTGTCCACCCACAGGGACTGTCCAGTGCTCAGGTGGCTGTGGGGCATTCATGTACCTGGGACACCCTCCACCCTGGAAGGAGCTGGGGCTGGGGAGGCAGCAGGTGATGAGCATGTGCTGGATGATTCCTGGGCTCAAACTCAATCCCTCGTTTCATCATTACAGGGCTGTGACCTGGGGGTCTGGGGTGTTGGTGAGCAGGAGCCTGGGACCCAACCCTCTTAGTGCTTCCACTGAGAACACAATAAATATCCAAATTGTATAGACTACCAGATGGTAATGAGAGCTGCAGAAAAAGAAAGGGAGAAGTCAATGTGGCTGAGGGCAGGAGTGCTGCCCAGGGCAGCAGGGCCACTGAGCAGAGGCCATCTCAGCCAGACTTGAGGCTTTAATTACAAGCAGTGGCTGTTGGCCACAAGAACTGCCACGGATGCAGCATCTCTGGGGTGTCTCACCTGGTGTCCCCTGGTGTCCTTGCAGGACCCACTGGTCACTCCAGAGCTTCCTGCTCTGAGTGGGCCAGGACCTTGCCCATGGAGCAAACTCAGGCATCTCTCCTTGCTCTCGAGGCCCAGGTGCCCACCCTGGAGACGCACCTGCTGTGTCTCTTCTAGTGGAGGCCCCTGGCTGGACTTTTGACTCCAGACAATGGACTGCTAGCGTTCACCCTCCCTGCCTCAGCCCCTGGCAGCCACCACTCTGATGACTGCCTGTGTGAGTTGCCTCTTCCAGTTCCTCATACAAGAGGAATCCTAGCACGCGTCTTTCCGTGACTGGCTTATTTCATCGCGTTGTAGCATGTGTCAGAATTTCCGTCCTTTTTCAGGCTGATGACATTCTGTTGTATGTACATAGTCACACGTGTTTATCTGTTTGTTCCTCTGTGGATGGACACTTGGGTTGTGTTCACCTTTGAGCTCATGTTAATAAGGCTGCTATGAATGTGTGTGTACAAGTACCCCCCCAGACCCCCCTAAGACCCCCCAAGACCCTTCTTTCCACTCTTTTGGTACAGATCCAGGAGTGGAATTGCTGGATCATAGGGTCATTCTATTTTTAATTTTTTAAGGAACTGCTTAGATAGTGGCTGCACCATTTTACATTCCCAGCAGCAATACGCAGGATTCCAACTTTGCCACATCCTCACAAACGCTGGCTATTTTCCATTTTTTATGGTAGCAGCCATCATATTGGGTGTAAAGTGGAATGTGCATATTTTTTAGGGTTTGAAATTAATTGGCAGGCTATGCAGCAGAAGGGAGCTACTTTGCACTCTTATCAACAGTGGATGGAGAAAATGTTTCTGCCATCTTTAGGAACACAGAATGTTCTTACCAAGTTGTTGATGAGTATTTGAAAGAGGAAGCATGGACACAAAACGGTGGACCCAGAAGACTGTTCCTACCTGCCGAGAGCTCCAGCTGATTGGCTTTCTCCAAATTAAAACTCCCATGTTTAGTCCAATCCTGAATCTCAGCTTCGTGGATTACCTGAAGTGGCTGCTGAAACTCACAGGAGGTGAGAGAAAAGACCAGAAAATAAGCCGAGCACGCTCAGGACACAAACCCACATCCCTAAATCTGTTGTCAGTCTTTGAGGAGGAAACAAAATGAATGAATTTATTGTTTTTATTTTGTTCCTTTTAAAGTTTGAGTTATGACTGGGGCTCTGATTCCCCAAACAGCTAAAACCTTCACAGCTAATCCTGAGCAACACACAAACTTGTATAAATGAGCAGAGAGGTTTCTCAATGGGCAGAGAGGTTTCTCGTGCCCCTTGGACCCCTACCCGCAGAAGGGCCAACTTGAAAAGTGAGGAAAATTCCACCCGACAGCCACTTTCTTTGCTGTCTCTGGGCCATTTGGGCCCTGGGTCTGAGGAGCTGCCATGCCCCGATGGAGCCAGGTCGCCACTCTTATCTCATGATCGAATTCTGGGAACTCATTATTTTCATACAATGTGAAAATAAGCCATTAATTAAGATGAAAGAGGTTAATTAGATGAAAAATATGCAAGTGGTTAGCAGACCAGACTTTTGCCAGTGACTTCCCTTACTGTTTTCATCATGAGCCAGGTAGGCTGACACCCTATTTGTGTTTTTTGGACTAATCCTGCTGGGTTTTTCCCTAAAGCAGGGGCCTCCGTGTAAGCCCTGGCACCCCCGAAACCCCACTTCCCTGTCACGGCCATTCCCCAGACTACAGCTTCTAAAGCACAAGAAGGCAGCTCCTCACCCCTCCATCGAGCAGACTTTCAGCCTCTATTGACACAGTCAATCCTTGAACCCACGAATTTATGGATTCTGTGTTTTCATATTTAATTCCTTGCTAAAGTTTGTTGCCCCTAGGTCAATGCCTGTGGCACTTTTTTTTTTTTGAGACAGACACTTTTGTGGTCTTTTTCAGGACATGCTCAGAGCAGAAAAAAATGTGTCACCCGATGCTCATGTTCCAGCTGGGTCTGAGCAGAGCGACACCGCCGCTGGCCTTGGCTCGCAAGTGCCCCTTTGCAGTCTATCTAGAGCATTGCATTTTCCTGCCGTTTTGTAGTTTTGATGGTTCTGCTGTTTAAAATGGCTCCCACATGTAGTGCTGGGTGCTGTGCAGGGTTCCTATGGGTGCTGTGCAGGGTTCCTAAGGGCGAGAGGGCTCCACTGCACAGGGGGAAATGTGCCCCGATGTCGCTGTGTGCACAGTGTTAACCAATACATGTTAAATAAGTGTCATAAACAGACCCACACACATTCATATACTGGTCCGTTGATGAAACCGTTCTGAGCACAGGCTTGTAGGAACCTGATCCCATGTGTCCCCTGGGGACTGTCACTAATTCAGTGCTTGCACTCTCCGGACATATTCCCACAGATAATGAAAATGGACCACACAGGGTTTTCCTGTATTATCAAAATTTGTCCCTATTTGTTGATAGCTCAGAACAAGGTTTCCCCTGCTGGGCTGTCCTAGGGATTCTAGACCCGGGCTGCAGCTCCCAGGGCCCAGGGCCAGTCTTGGCCTGTCCACCCAGCAGCCCACCTCCTTCTTCCTTGCTGGTGGCAGAGCCCTGGGGGTGGGGTCTACTTCTGACTTGCTCTGAATCTCTTTGAATCCTAGCCCAAAGCATAACTCCCAAATTGAGGTTGGCAAATACTTGTAAAATAATCTGAACATTTCTAGAATGCTGTCTAAATGCTTGGGACTAAAGTATCTGATTCCATCCTCTCAGCCAAGTCATAAGGTGGGCAGTACAGTTACCCCGACCTTATAGCTGAGGAGGCAGAAGCACAGAGAGGGCAAGCATTGCTCCCTGACACGAGGTGGGTACGGCGGGGCTGAGATCCACTCCACTGTTGGGCTCTGAGGTCAGCGCCCATCTTAACCCGCAGCCAGCAGTGCGCTGACTTGACGAGCACCTGGGCTATAGGTGGGAAGGAGGACATGGGTGGGAAGGAATGTACAAGTGGGAAGGAAGAGCAGGCACTGAATAAGTGCTGATTAACAGGCAGGTGCACCCCAGCGGACTCTTCACTATCTGAAGAACAGTCCTGCTAGGACACTCCCTCTGCCTGGGCCCCCTTGGGCAGATGACAACTTCTCTGGGTAGAACTGAACTTGGGGTTGTCGGCCTGTCTATCATCCCTTGGTGAGTGCCATGTGTCCACCATTCCTCGGTGAGTGCCGCCTGTCTGCCATTCCTTGGTGAGTGCCGCCTGTGTATCATTCCTCGGTGAGTGCCACATGTCCACCATTCCTCGGTGAGTGCCACGTGTCCGCCATTCCTCCGTGAGTGCCACGTGTCCACCACTCCTCGGTGAGTGCCACGTGTCTGCCATTCCTTGGTGAGTGCCACGTGTCCGCCATTCCTCGATGAGTGCCACATGTCCACCATTCCTTGGTGAGTGCCACCTGCCTGCCATTCCTTGGTGAGTGCTGCCTGTCTATCATTCCTTGGTGAGTGCCACCTGTCTACCATTCCTCGGTGAGTGCTGTCTGTCTGCCATTCCTCGGTGAGTGTTGCATGCCTGCACCTTTGTGCTTTTTCAAGTGCTGCTGCTTCTCCTTGGAAATCCTGTTCTCACTGCTCTTTCCTTCTTCAGTTGAAACATGCATCCTTCTGCCCTCTCCTTGGTCTCTTCCACACTTTTAAATACTTTGCATTAGTAACAGTCTTCTGGATGTACTGCGGAAGTTCCACACGCAGGGTGGCTCGTGGCATCTGATGTTATTCTATCATGGTTTTGGAGGCCAGCCACCTAAAGTCCAGGTGTTAGAAGGGCCAAAGTCCTCTGGGGCTTCTGTTGGACAAGCCTTCCTCACCTTGTCTGGCCCCTCATCTGGGGGCCGTAGGCATTCCTGGGCCTCTGCCCTGTGTCTGTGTGTTCTCCCCTCTTCCTATGAGGATGCTAACCATGGGATTGAGGCGACCCCAATCCAGGAGACTCTTAACTAATTACAAATAAGATCCTTAACTAAGTACATCTGCAAAGACCCTATTTCCAAATACAGTCATATTCCAAGGCTGAATTTGAGGGGGATACTATTGAACTTGCTATCTTCTCCGAGAGCCAGCCCATAGCTTTCTGGTAATGGCAAAGTGCTCAGCCAGTTGTGCAGACGTGGTCAGCCAAGGCAGTCACGGGAGTCCTGCCCTTTGATTTGCTAGCTTCCTGTTCAGCTATGAGAGGCTTCGAGACCAGGCTGGCCAAAGAAGCTTTAAGTGTTGATGGAGTTTCTGGGAAAGCTCTTATTGCCTATCCAAGGGGACCGGCATGGCTGGCACAGTTCCTTGCCCCTTTCTCCTTGCCTGGAAGACAAATGTGACATCCAGGAGCTCTGTGGCAGCCTCCTGCACCCACGATGGAGCAGCACCAGGGCGCTGGCTCCCTAGGTGGGATATGGGTGGGAACTCAGAGGTGCCCTGGTGTGTGGTGGTGACACTGAGCAGCCAGTGGCCTCTCCCGTGCGCAGGGGAAACTCAGGTCTCTGCAGTGGAGACAGCTAGCTGTTTGCCAGCATCTCTCTCCCTTCTTTCTGGACACACAGCTGGACTCCACTTTGGCAGTAACCTGTGGCCTGGTGACAGGGTTCTGGGCAATAGCACACATGTAGAAGGGACGAATGCCACTCTGGCACACGGTGTGCAGACTGGGAGACCCTGAGGGGGGTTGTGTGGGACCATGCGGTGGCTCTGGCAAGATGACAGGGAAAGTACCATCTGTGACTAGGAACCAGAGGTCTGCTGCTGTGCTCTAGAGCCATTCTGCCGTGGAGCTCAATTCTTGGCTCAGTGGGCGTACTAACAAAAGACGGCTGGTGCTCCCCCACCAGGCACTGTCTCTGCAGGAGAAGCATGTCTGACAGGGGCCCCTGAGGCAGGCTCCACGGTGGGCAGAGTGCCCTCCCCATTCCTGGCCTGGCTGGGTAGGTAATCTTGGCTGTGGCCTTAGTGCTCTTTCCAGGAGGTCCGAGTCTGTTCTTCCTGCTCTTCTGCTCCTGACTAGTTTATTGTCATGCTCCTGAGAAGGCCCTTCCCCTCACTGAGGTGCACCCTCTCCATTTGCAGTGAGAGCCCCTACTTGGAGGGCTGTTATAGGGGGTGCCACAAATGGCCAGGCCTGGCACCTTGTAAGTGCTCAGTGAGCTTGATCCGTTATTCCTGGGGCATTATTATTGGACCTCAGCAGAGAGCCTCAGCAGGTCTCTGCACCCTCCTGCTGGCCAACGAGTCCCTGTACACATCGTGTGTCAGCCACAGAGGGACCTTCAGGGGATGTGACAATGGGAGGAGATGATATTCAAGGGAGGACATTGTGGCGTAGGCTGGTGGTGTCCCTGGAACACAAGGCAGGCCACTGCCCAGGACTCAGGGTGCTGGTCACACCCATTTTAGAGACAGAGGGACTGAGGGGCAGAGGGGAAGTTCAGGCTACCGCACGAAGCCAGGAAAGAGAGGTGGTGATGGGAGCTTCTAAGCTGCTTGTCCTGATGGCTTTTTCTTCTTCACCCAGCAAGGATGGAGTGGTGAAGGGTGCCCTGTGTCCTCCCTGCTTTCCAGGTGACAGTGGCATGCCTGTATGGGGCAGCTGCCTGGAGACAGGACATGCACTGCCACACTGGAATCAAGTCCCCGGACAGGCTAGCCCACACAGAGACAAAACGGGCGGTGCTCCTTATTTGCACCACCACCAACCTGGTGGGACCTGTGGCCAGTCTAGGGGCTGTCAGTGAGGACCTGGCTTTGTTCCCTCTTGGTAATAATCTGGCAATCAAGCTCCTCCAATCACAGCTGTTTCCCTCTAAGTAATCTATCAGACAGAGTGGCAGTGGCCGGTCCCTGCCAGCATGCCGAGTATCTTTTCTCTGCTCAGAGACCAGGTTTCAAGTGCTCTTAGTAAAATGTTTAAATATCATGCAGGGTGCAAAGAAAGATTTTAATGTAATTGAAAGAATACAGAGACGTGCAAAAAGTTATGGAAGTTTCACTTCTGGTTGGCCGAGACTCAGCAGACCCTGGTTTGACTCACTCTAGTTTACAGGCGAGCAGAGCCAGCTCCCTGGCATCGGGGAGGTTGTTAAGGCCGTGATGATGTTTAAACGCAGACAGATGAACTGCCTGGGCAGCACCTGCGTGTTCGCTGGCCAGGAGACCTGCCTCCCCCAGCTTTCCTCCTCCTTTGCCCACCAGCAGGTAGGGGCTGGAGGATTGGCCCCAGGACCAGGGGCTCCGCGTCAGGCGAGGTGGGCATGGGGAGACCTGCAGCTTCTTTTCACTCTAGTCCCTCATTTTGTTCTTTCTCATTAAAGTAACAAGGACCAAGTCGGCTGGAAATGCCAGCACATGTTTTTACTTTTCTCCTGGATGGAAACCACATGTAGGATCTATTCCTTCCTCTTTTCCCTCCAAAATGTGAGGGGGATAGCTGGTCCAAGGGTCCCTCTCTGCCCCTGTGCCAGGATGTGACCCAGGCACCTTTATGCCAACCCTTTGGGGCACTGGGCCCGGGAGGACGGCTGACTCCAGGCCCCTGAACTGGCACTGCAGCTCTGCACCCACCAGCCCGAACGTGCTTTCCCAGGGTGGGCGCAGCCCTAGCCGCCTGCGTGGTTATTTATAAACCCCCCGACACCAAAGTGCCACGAACAATCTGTTCCCCCCGTTTGTAGGAACATATTTTCGGCATAACTCATCACTTTGAAGATGGGTCCAAACTTTTGTTCGCGTTTATTGACAGGAAGTTGTTTTTCAAAGCTCAAGTCAGCAGGCAGGCCCCGTGCCAAGAGGCTGCGGCACCTCGTGAGCTGGCGCGGCCCCGTGGGCCAGTAAATCGCTTCTGCCTTCTCACCCACCTCCCTCTCACCCCTTTTCCTGTAGAGTTTGCCCAGAGGTTGAACGTTACCTTTTTCCTTTGTAAGGTTTCTTCCTTTTTAAACTTTTTTGTTTTATATAAGGGAAATCACTTATTGGAAGTACTTAAGAGGTTCCTTTCCTCTTTGAAATTCTTCAACAATTTTTAGAGATCTCTTAAACTTCCTCCCTCATGCACTGGCTGCCCTGAGCGCTCCTCACCGGCTCTGTCTGGCCAGGTGTCCTCCCAGTCTCTGGCTTGAGCTGTGAAATGAGGCCACCCTCCCAGGCTGAGAGCTCTGACTGTCCCCAGGCTCCCTCCCCTAAGCAGGGATTCTACAGCAGGTTCCAAGTCACTGGGGGGCTGATGGAAAGGAGGGGCTGTGGATGTGGGGTGTCCTGTGGCTTCTTGTTCCCCTTGCCCTACACCCCCTCTGGGGCTGACCTGGGTGTCCAGGGGCCACATATCTAAGCCTTTGCAGGGTGGCTCCTGGGTTGTCCCACCAATGTCCTGAATTGGCCCGGCCCCCAGGGGAGCCCGTTTCCTCTGAACAGACTCATCTCCCCACAGCCCTGGTTTCCCCCCAACTGGGGACTCAGGGGTCATCTAGACCCCCCCAGCTTCCCAGGCCTGGTTGGGCACCACACCCTAAGTGTTTCTGAACAAATTCCTCCCTCCACCCCTCTGCCACCTGATTTAGGCCCCTCTCACTTCCCTCTGGATGATTCTCAGATCTGGGTAGCTTGTCCCCTCCGTGTCTTCTCTGTAAACTGGGGGCATGTTGCTGTGTACTTGCTTGGTGCTGAGGGGTATGCGCGGCAGCTCCACCCCAGTCATTGTCACGATGGCAGTGTGTCCCTTCTTGGCCTCTGGGTCACCTTCTCTGTCCAAACCAGGCCATTCCTGGAGTACACCAACCCCTGTCACTCTGCTGCTTGCACCTACAAATACAAGCAGCAGGCTCCCTTCTGTTCCGAGCCCTCCTGTGAGCCCCTCAGGCTGGGACAGGAAGAGCCGCTAGTGGTGACAGGTGTGACTCTAGCTGGCTGGCTCCTGACTCCCACCTGCACTTTGGTTGGTTTGTCTGGGCACTAGTGGTTGGACCAGGTAGTCCTTGGTACCTTCCCAGGCTCCAGGGCAGGGCTGCAGGGCTGCAGGGAAGGGCTCCAGGGCAGGATTGTAGGGCAGGGCTCCAGGGCAGGGCTCTCCCCCTGCAGAGGCTGGGGATTGTCCCCTTGATGTGGCAACTGGTGGACTGCAGTGCGTGTTGGGACAGGGCTGTGGGGATAACCCAGGGGCTGGGGCTCTGGCAGCCTCCATGGGGTGGCCTGATCTCTGTGAACTCTAGTGGCAAGAATGTTCAGGGGGCCAGCCCTGCCCCCGGCTCTCCTGTCCTTCTGTCTGCTGCCTGCCTCTTGCTGGGGGGTCTCTGGACTGCCCAGGGGACCCCTTTGCCTTTCCCGCCCTGCCTCCTGGCATGTGCAGTGCCTGCTCTCTGGTCTTTCATCACTTTGGGGGGTGTTCCCTCCACATTCCCAGGTGGAAGTGTTTAAGGCTGGTCCCCACAACCACCCTGCTGGATCTGCTACCCCAGCGCAGTGCCCCTAAAATGGGGCCCACATGCACAGCAACAGAGACAGGCCAGCCTGCCGAGACGGTATAGGATGTTGAAGGGGGTGATGTGGGAGCCCACAGGGAGAGGCTGGAGGCTCTTGGGGCTTCAGCCACCAGACGTGGCTCAAGGAGGAGAAGGCAGGCGGGCAGAGCTGGCTGCTGGGCTGTCTCTGTCCCGTCCCGGGGGCAGCTTGGTGCTTCCTGACTCCCGTCTCCCAGGCTTTCTTGGGACGCCACAGAAGGGCCACATCCACTCAGCTGCCATTTCCTTCCTCTGCCCATTCTGCGTGGTGTTCTCTGGAGATTACCTTAGAGATGGACAGTTTTGAGGATGTTTTATACTCACTTTCATTCAGGCCTCATGACCAATCCAGAAAATGAATTCTGTCCACATTTGAGAGACTGGGAGGGTTGCATCACTCTCCCCTGTCTGTGGCATTGCGCTGGCTGCAGGGGCCCCCGTGGGCCTGCACCTCTGCCCTGCCTGCTGTCTCCTGCCTTCCTGAGCACCCTTGCGTCTGGCTGGGCCTTGGCTGCCTTGAACGTCTCTTTGTTTAATGGTGAATCCAGATTTGGGGGCAGATGGCAGTGATTTGGGTGAGAAAACCTATTGGGTCTGCAGGGGGTGGGCAGGGAGACAGGAGGCCTCGATAACAATGGCTGGTCAGAGCTCGACACGGGTCAATCTACACCCCGGCCCAGGGTGGTGCCTTGCTCAAGCCGCACTCCTTACTGCACCAGGGGTGGCAGATGGGTGAATTAATGTGCCAATGATAATGTGCCGTTGTGTTCAGCAGGGAGCCGGGCTGGGGGGGACTGGCTGGGGGCGCCAGCACCCTGACCTTGTTTGGGGCAGCACAAAGTCAGTGGAAGAAGACGGCCCAGGCACCTCCCATGCCACGGTCCAATGGCTGCCCCTGCTGCATTCTCAGGCCCACCACTCCTGCATGGTGCCCCCAAGTCCACAGAATGGTGGCCAGCAGCCACAGTGGCAGAACTCAGGAGCTACCTGCTGCCACCCACACAGTCCTGGGCTGCAGACCTCTGGGTCTTTTCCCAGCGTATCCATCTCCAGCCTTGGGTCTGACAGCCTGGGGCTTCTGCTCCTCCTCTGGTCCTTGCCCTGACATTTTGCTTGTCAGTCTCTGGACAGGATCCTCTGGCCCCAGCCATGAGGAAAGCAAAGGTTGGCACCAGGTCTTTCCCCACTGACTCCCTTTCTGCACGCCAAGACTTGTAGCTCTTCACCACCAGGAAAGCTGGGAAGCCAGTGCCCAAAGAGGGAAGCCCTGCTCTGAGGCTGGTCTTAGTGCTTCCTCCCCAGGGAGCAATTTTAGAGAACAGCCACCCTCACCCCCGTGCACATTTGGTAATAGTTTATGGTGCAATGAAAATCGTTCTTGCCAAGACAGCAAATACAGAGTAGAGGCAGGGTGAGTAACATGAGCTGTCCATGTCCCTGGCAGCAGGGAGGCACCTCTTGCTGCCACCTGAGCAGCCTGGGACAAAGCTGGCTGCAGGTGGCTCTGGAGCCCAGCATATTGCCCTAGACTGTGCAGTGCCCAGGCCTTCAGGCCTCTCAATGCCTGGGAACCTTCTTGCTCTCCTTGGCTTCACTTCCAGGCTCTGGAGGGTCTGCTTTGAGCTAGCATCTCTTAGAATTTGCACAACTACTATTTCAAGGCAAGACTTCAAGAGCTGTTTAATTCAACCTTGAATGTTGTCTGAGCTCCCGTAGGTGGTGTCTGCCCGGAGCGGAGGCAGGAGAAAAATTCTAGCACCGCTCTTGGAAAGATCTCTGAACAGCATTTTCTGGTAAAAATAGTCAAGTTCTGGCTCTGCTGACTGCAGCATGTTGCTGGCTGCAGCTTGTTGACCGGGGCAAGTTGCTCACTTAATCCCACGAGCCTCGTGTTCTGCGTTTGCTAGATGTGGAAACTAAACTTTCCTAAGGTAAGTGGCATGAAATGCTCTTTGAAATATAAACACTGGCAGATTTAAGAATGATTATTATGACCAAGGTAGTGGAAAGATCTTTTGTCAGGAGGCCGTGCTTGAATAGGCACTAACCTGTCTGGTGTTTTGGAAATACCAAAAGGGCGAATTCTCACAGCATGAAAACCTTGCCAGATGGCTGTCTGTTCACTGGTCTGATCTTTTGGCATCTCAGAAGATCGCTGGTGCAAACACGGGTCATTCCTCTCATATCCCCAGCTCTTTTTAGGAATTAAAAATGTGGAAAAATCTCAGTGGCAGGACTGTGGGCAGGACCTAGGGTTGGGATGAAAAAGGTCTCTTGCGATGTGAGATCCTTTCCCTGTGGTCCTGATAAACTGACGGACTTTTGGATTTTACTGGCCATGCAGAATCAGGAAGTGAAGTGTATGAGAGGCTGGCAGAGAGACCTGAGATTCTTGCCCGAGAGTCACCCCACTCCCCTGAAGAGCTGCACTTTCAACATGAAGGTGGACCAGAAAAACAACCCAGCCACTGGCACACGAAAATGACAGAAAGTCGTCAACCTGGATGGATTCTGAGTGGAAAAAAGTGTTGCTGTGAGAATTTATAACCAGTGGCTGTCTTCAGGTGCATTAGGGTTTGATTGCAGGACACCCCCCAGCAATCTGAGAGATTAGGATAAGATGAGCCCTGATGCGGATTCCTCTGAAGCACTTGGCAGGAGGAAACGCAAAACCTCCTGGATGCACGGAAAGACTTCCTCCTGATAAACTCGTGAAGATTAGCTCAAAACCCAGAAGGGCCAATCCAAGGAGAAAAGAGAACTTGAGCACGTTCACAGCACACCCCACAGTGGGATTAAGTCCCTAAGAGCTTCAGGTAACAATGTCATCAAATAAAGATTAGCCAACAGTTAGGATTAAAGACAATAGGACATTTTTTTTAATGACAAGAAAAGCAAACTACTATCAAAGGAAAACAAAAGGAAGACTTGAAAATAACAAAAGGAAACTTCTAGAAGTAAAAATACAGTGCATGAACTTTGACAGAACCTTTAATAGTTAGGTTAAAAGAGAAAATTAGACACAGCTAAACAGAGCATTGATAAAGTGGAGGACAGTTCTGAGTCCATGGAAGTGAAGAGACACAAAGTGTGGAAACAAGGAGAAAAATATCCCAACATCGCCAAACTTCTTAAGTGATCGTGTGAAAGCAAATGGTCTAACTTTGAATTTTGTAATACCAAGTGCGCATGTGAAATTTAGTCAGAACTACTAAGGGATTGTATAAGTAAAATCTGTGACTTTCCAAATGATAAAGTAAAAAGGAAAAGAGTCTAATCCTATTGAGCAAGGCTCAGCAAAGCTTTTCTGTAGGTGGTCAGGTAATATGCCTGACTTTGACTTTGACTTTGCATGCCAAATGGTCTCTTTTGTAACTATTCGACTCTGCCATCATACAAAATCAGCCTCAGAGAAGATTTAAACAAATAGGCATGGCTGTGTCCCAGCGGGTAGTGTTCAACAGGCAGTGAACTGAATTTTGCCCATAGGCTGGAGTTTGCCAACCTCCATAGAAGATGAGAAAGGAAGGAGGAACCAAGGAAGGAGGAAAATGCAGAAAAAGCCGGTGGAGACAATTCCAGGTAGGTTAATAGCCATAAGAAATGTAAGCATACTGGGTTTACTGCATGAAAACAGAGCTGGGTAGATTCGATAAATTTAAAAATTGACGGATTCTGGGAAGATGGCCGACTGGTAGCAACCCTGGTCAGAGGCTCCTGAGCAAAGGAAGAAAAACTGGTTGGAATCAGAATCTATGAAGCCAAAGACGGGGAGCTGAGCCCAGAAAGAAGTTCGGCAAGCTATAAATCC
>CAUYTI010051116.1:0-75210 GCA_963575145.1 Galago senegalensis
ATAAATTGGTTTCATAGTAAGACTGAGTACTTTGGATACGGTTTTTGTCCCCTGTTGGATCTATTTAACATGACCAGGAGAAGAAAATAGGTGTAAAATTAATGGTACTATAGCTGGGAATGCTGATTTTATGAAATGAAAAGAGATACAGTGATTCTTTTGGGTATATATCTGATGCCATCACATATGGAAATGCAATCTAAAATAACTTGAAAACATTTCCCAAAAGAAGTAAACTTAGCATTCAACTGGGAGGAAATTTTAAAAGTATTAGTGCACATTGCATTTAATGAAAGTCTTTTTTGTTTGTCTGATACAACAGTTTTCTTAATGGGTGGCACCTGTGGCTCAGTGAGTAGGGCACCAGCCCCATGTACCGAGGGTGGCGGATTCAAACCTGACCCTGGTCAAATTGCAGCAAGAAAATGGCCGGGCATTGTAGTGGGTGCCTGTAGTCCCAGCTACTCGGGAGGCTGAGGCAAGAGAACTGCCTAAGCCCAAGAGCTGGAGGTTGCTGTGAGCTGTGACACCATGGCCCTCTACTAAGGGTGACAAATTGAGACTATGTCTCTAAAAAAAAAAGAATTTTCCTAATTGCAGAACACTAAGAGATAAGGTCAACATAGGTCAACATTCCATTATTTCTAATTACAATTTTTCACATTTCAAAAAGAGGATAATGTTCATTTTCATATTAAAATAATAACTTATTTTGGCTTCAAAGTCTGATAGCCCTTCTACCATCTGCTGTAGTTGTTTCATTACACCTGGAGATTTAGTTTGAATGTGATTCTTTAATTTAAACATGGGCTTCATATCCCCTTCTTATTCCTATATAATAGGATTATAATGTAATTATATCTGTGTCAAATAATCTGGAAATGCTTTAAATATACTACCATCTGCTGTGGTATTTAAATTTGGGAGGAAAACTTGCATAAATATAAGAATATTTTGCTTTGGGGTCTTTAACAGTGGCTGCACATATCTTTAAAAGTACTTGATTAGAATAAACTTTAATATATACATGAAGTTATTTTCAATTTGAAATATAAGGAGAATTAAATGCTGTTTTAATTTATTGGAAAGATTATAACAAATGTAAGCCTATTTGCATGGCTATCGGAGCACCCACGTTAAGGCTGGGGGAGGATGCCCACAGGGTGGGTGGAGCTGCTGTTGATTCTACATAACGAAAGTCAGTTTGCCAATGGTGAGACCTGGAGCAGAATAGCTACACGGTAATAGTATTATCCCATAGCCTGTACCCTTGTAAACTAGGGGATGCTTTTGGAAGAGAGGAAAGAATCAAGATGAGAGTGATAGTACCTTGTCTTTTCTCCCTATGACTGTGCATTACTGCCCAGTTACAAATGGGCTATCTTAAAACTATTATCCACAAGCAAGAATGTGAGACAGGCTTTTGTGTCTTGGTGGTTTATTTAAAAGAGTGATCATAGTTGTTAAGTTCTGTTTAGCCTAAGGCCGCCTCCTTCTGTATTTTATACTTGGCCTAAAGGTTTCTCCAGACACAGTAAAGTATAACCTAACTGAGCTGTGTAAATCACAGATGAAATAAAAAACATTTTTAGAAAAATAAAAATTCAGGGAATTAATTATAGCAGATCTCTGCTAAAACAAGTAGTAAATAAAATTTGTGAAAGACTGTATTTTCCAAATTTGCCAGAAAAAAAAATCTCTCTTATATATCTACAATGTGAGTTTGTTACTAGTGCATCAAGTATGCAGGCCAGGAGATAAAGGGACCAGAATTCTCAGGTTTCACTTTGGAAAGCTGAACGTACCCACATGTTAATAACCCAGTAATTATATTCTAAATATATAACCCATAGCAATATGTAATATAGTTACCAAAAGACACTCACCAGAATAGCAGAATCTGTAAAAAAACAAACATTGGTCAGCATTAGAATGGATCTGAGGTCCGCAAATTTTTTCCTGCCGGGAGCCAGATAGTGAATATTCTAGGACACGTGAGACAAATGGAGCCGCTGTTACATATTGTTTTCTTTCTTTTTCTTTATTTAAAACAATATTTTAAAAAATTAGCTCATAGGCTGTATGCAAAAGCCAGCCATGGGCAAGATTTTATTCCCAGCAATATTTCCCGCCTCTGAAATAGAAAAACAGATTGTGATATATGGACACCAGGATATATTTTTAAAGCTGAGGTAGACAAATTTTTCTCTACAGGGCACAGATAGTAACTATGTTAGCCTTAGTGCCCCATATTGTCTCTGTGACTAAATTCCACAGTGGCAGTATAAAAATAGCTATAGATAATGTATAAAAAGGAGGAGCAGGGGCTGTTCCAACAGAACTTCGTTTGCAAAAACAGATGGTGTGCCAGATTTGGCCTAGGGGATATAGTTTGTAGACTCAAACTATAAAGGAGTGGGAATAAATAGACAAGACGAATAAAAACATTATGGCTGAAGCATGAAAACATGGCATTGACCAAAAAAACCAAAACAACCAAACACAAAGAGAGTCCAAAAGGATAAACACAATGGTTCCCTTCTCAGAAAAGCAAAAAACAAACAACACTGCTGTGCAGAGATAATGATAATGGTTTTCTTTGAGTGTTGGGGGGGGGAGCTGAGAATGAAATAAGGCTCAGACTGGCTCCTAACTTGGTTAATCTGTTTGCTTCGTAGAAATTTTCAACTCTATAGACTCATTAAAGTTGGGCAAGTTCCATATATATGGAAAACCTCAATAAAATGCATATTAAAAAATGAAAAACACTAACACTGGGAGGATTTTAGCCTCAAGTATCTATTTCATTTTGATTAATCGGTGACCTAGAATGACATTCTTCACACTGAGAGACACTGACACAGACATCGTCAAGGGTTACTTGGCGTTAAGGAAATGACCAGGAATCCCCAGCCTTTGTGTATGCGTGTACGTTGATAACTGATATGCTAGAGGACACTGGAAAGGGCCTTGTGGTAGACATTTCCCATAGTTTCTTTTCTCTCTCTCTCTCATTCACTTTTCTTTTAATTTACAGAGTATGTGCACATCTCTCATTTATTTGAAGTCTCACCCTGGTGTGCACTGCACCATTGTGTAAAAACTCTATGGCACCAAATAATTAACCATTTCTAATATGGATTTATGTTAAAAATAGATAGCTCCCAGAACTAGATTATAAACCATTTTAATGTCTGTTTGTTCCCAATTTTTTTGTATGCAATAAGGTAGAAGAATGGCTTATGAGCTGATAAAAATTAACTTCTTCAGTTGATCACTGTAACATTATTGATATATAATTAAATCACTCAAATAATTGAAAGTCATAGCTAAAACTCTTCCTTGCTTTGCTTTCCTATCTGTTTATCTGTGAGAGGGCATTATCAATGCAGATATTTATTGAAAAACTGGAAATAGAATCAGTGCTAGATCCAGGCTCAATCTAGGAGTAAGTTCTAGTTTTCTACAAGGATACATGAAACTATTGATGAAAAAAAGCACTTTCCACTGCAATACGATAAATTTTTAAATGATCTGTCAAAATGTATTACATTTATTATAATGTTCCAGCAAATAGTTTATCAGTATAATTTGTAATAATGCCTTAATCCAGAAAAAAATGTGAACTATTTTGATTATAGGAGAATACCAAATGTTGATTTATATTTTTTGTGTCAGAGAAGTATGATAGGTAATCAGAAAAATATTCTTAGGCAAGAAAACATGGTTGAGGACGAGATCCTATCAGAGAAGTGGACTGGGAATTTGAGTTCAAAATAAAATAATGTAAAAGACAAGAATGTCAAAAACTTTTTCTATGCATTTAAGGAATGTATTATAATAGGAATTGAATACCTATGAAATTTAGGATCATTCATTTTAATTTTATTTATTTCTAAAATCATGGCAAACTATTTATTTATTTATTTATTTTATTTGTTTATTTATTTATTTTTTTTTTTGCAGTTTTTGGCCGGGGCTGGGTTTGAACCCACAACCTCCGGTATATGGGGCTGGTGCCCTACTCCTTGAGCCATGTGCGCCACCCACAACCAATTTATTTTAAAAGGTTAATGTGTATCAAATACACAAAGTACTTTCTTTAGTCACATTTAAATTTATGAAATATTTTCAGATAAAATGTACAAGGAAGTATATAGTTTTACAAATTTCATTTAGGAAGTATTTAGCTAATAAAAGTTGAAAACACCTGCTCTAATCAATTTGCTATTATTGTACTAAATGGAATAGACAAAATTCTTCACATTTCCTCAGGATTTAATATTTATTCAATTTAATTTGATTTCATGGGAAATGTATTAATATAATCCAGAGGTTTGCAAATCTCTCTTAAATTACTTTGAGTTTGTTTTTGAATGAAAGTTTTGTTACGGGAATAAAACCTTTTGCTTTCGAGCTCACACTTTGAATGTAATGCAATAATTGCATTAAGATTTTCAGTAGAAGATTATTGTCTTCCCAAACACACAGTTGTTCGAGCTGTTTTGCTCTGTATAAGAAATGTGCTCCTAGTGAGACTCAGGATGCAGTCAGGTAGAAGGTGTATCTTTGTTGCCAAGCTCACACAATTCTGTTGATTTTATTGTCATTTATTTATTGGCAGAAAAAAAGGTACCTACTTAATGTGGCTTTTGGCTGTAGTGTTTCCAAACAATTTTTTATTATGGAAAACACAGGAACTGTAGAGTTCAAAAGTTGGCTCCGGTGATGTTTCAGGCACATAGTGCGGGTAAAGTAAGTGCTCAACAAATAGCAGGAATCACGTGTAAGATTTCATATGGAGAGTTGAGGATTAATTTTTCCAAGGCTAATCCCTTGCCGGCTGGCCTCCCAGAAGACAGTTGAACTCCCTCCTGCTTGGTCGATGGAAGCAGCAGTGGCCTGGTGCTGAAGGCACACGGATTTGGACAACTCTGAGTCTCTGATGCTGGCATCCCCTTCTCCTCCATCACACCGAGGGAGGCTGTTTCTTCTGCAACACCTAGAAATGACCGAGTGTGGGAGCTCTCTCTCAGAATCTGACTTGGGGATCCTCTAGATCTTTGTGCTTATTGTGTATTTCAGGTAAAGTGGGAAACATAAGCAGACAGAGCTAGGAGAAGATAATCACAAATGATTGGAGGTTGTGGCAAACCAAACATCTACTAGTGGTACCAAAATAAACCTTGTTAAGAAATGTGTGCAGACATGGAAAGTGCAAGCCGCCTACAGGAAGTGAGGCAGGAAAGACATAAGACATACAAGGATCTCTGAGAGTTTAGAAAGTCCTTGTGATAACTCCTACCCAGGCATGGGACTCCTTTTAGCTAAAAGGAGCACTATCTTGCCTGAGTCTGATATTAGTGACTTCATCTTGGTATCAGCAACATTCCAGTTCACGTTCAACTTTCACAATACCAATCTGGACTTCGACTTTTGGTCAGGGTTTTCCAGGCTCAGCACTGGTGACTTTTGGACTGGCTAATTCTTTGCTCTCTGTGGAAGGCCCTCTTGTGCATCATAGAAATGCAAGCAGGCTCCTTAGTCTCTCACTACATTCAAGTAACACGCCCCATTTGTGATATTCCATAATACTTTCATACATTGCCAAATGTTCCCTGGGAAGGAGAAATTGCTCTCTCGTTGAGAACCACTGGGTTTGATAATCATCAGAGTCCATGTAAAAAGTTACATTATGAGATTTAGACTTTAGGGAGGAAATTCCTTTGGCAGGAGAAACAATTGTGTGAAGAGAGGAAAGGACAGAGAAAAACTGGAAGCAGATGATCCAGCTTAGAAACGATTGCAATAGTTCTCTCCATTCCCAGGAATACGAACACTTCGACATGTTAAATAATAATGTAACCAAAATAAATATGTAACCAAAACTGTCTATAAAATGCCAACTCACAGACTTTTTGACCATTACCTCATATACTGAATATGAATATCATTGCCAATTGCAAAACGTTATTAATCATATGCTATAGTGCTTTATAAGAATCTCTGGTTTATTTATTTGATATTTTGTGTAGTGTCTATCTTTTCTTTTTTTAGAGCCAACTATCCCAAATATGGTATTTCCTATTCTCTTAGTACCTGTAAACACAAAAGGTTAATTTGGAAATAGAACATTAAGGTACAGAGAAGGGAGTCAATTGGGATTGTGCAATCATGGGAAGCAATGTCATTGCCATCTTGAAGCATTTATTTCATTACACCCTATTTATTTTTAATGCGTGTGGGATCAACCACATGCCAGGTCCAGTGTTAAGCTGAGGGCATAATAGTGAGCAGTGGGAATATTTTTTTCTCTCATGAGCTTAAAGTTCAGTGGAAGGACCAAACATTAGGCATAGAACCATACAATGAAAGTGTAACTGTACCTATAGAAAGTGCCATGAAAGAAAACAGAAAACAACATTTTTTTTTTCAGTTTTTGACTGGGGCTGGGTTTGAACTCACCACTTCCGGCATATGAGGCTGGTGCCTTACTCCTTTGAGCTACAGGTGCTGCCCAGAAAACAACATTTTTAATAATTATAGTGAACATGTTAGTTCAGAGTTAACACCACATTTCAGGGTAATTGTCCAAAGCAACACCTTAAAGCTATGACTGTGGCCCAAAAGCATACTCTTATTATATTAAAAAAATGCATAGCTCAGTGCCTGTGGCTCAAGTGGCTAAGGTGCTAGCCACATACACCTAAGGTGGCAGGTTCAAATTCAGCTTGGGCCCACCAAACCAACAATGACAGATGCAACCAAAAGATAGCCGGGCACTGTGGCAGGCACCTGTGGTCCCAGCTATTTGGGAGGCTGAGGCAGGAGACTTGCTTGAGCCCAGGAGTTGGAGGATGCTGTGAGCTGTGATGACACGGCACTCTCCCCAGGGGGAAGCTTGAGGCTCTGTCTAAAAAAAAAAAAAAAAATGCATGTAGACTATATTTGAACTGACTTCTTGTTCCATAAAAGATTTACTTATTATGCTATATATCCTTATAAAGACAAATCTGATATACATAAATAGTTGGCCCTTGAACGTGGGCTCAAATAGCATGGGTCCACTTAGAGGTGGACTTTCTCCATAAAGGTGACACTGAGTGTGCTTGCTTCTCCTGTCTCATCTTCATCTTCATCTCACCTCTTTCATATTTTCTTCAATGCCTGGGGCAGAAAGATGAAGCCCCACCCTTCTTCCTCAGTGAGAAGACGATGAAGATGAGGTCCTGTATGATGAACGGCCTCCAATTAATGAATAGCAACTGTATGTTCTCTTCCTTATGATTTTCTCGGTAACATTTTCTTTTTCTAGCTTACTTTCAGAATATAGTATATAATATACATAACCTAAAAATATGCATTAATTGACAGTGTATGTTATCAAGAAGGCTTCTATTCAACAGTAAGCTGTCAGTAGTTAAATTTTGAGGAAGTCAAGTGATACATAAATCTTCAAGTGCACGGAGAAGATTAGCTCTCCTCACCCTGTGTTGTTCAAGGCTTAACTGTATATTCAATATCATAAAAAGAGTCATTTTGCATAAACATAATCCTGAAAACACTGAGAACTAATTAAGCAACTATTAAATCTATACAGAGTTGAGATTTAGTGATGTTATAGAGGAAGAATTTCACATCAAACAATACTAAATCATTCTGTAATTAATACCAAAGCCCATGATGCAAAGCTCTGTATCTAACCAATCATTTACTCTACAAGAATTGGTAGGTAATTGCTAATGTCTGCTGAATAATTGAATGAATGGATTTTAAAAAACTTGCTGTATATAAGGCACTGCAAAAGGCTCAAACATAAAAAAAATAGTAGGAAGAGAGACAACTGCACACATATGCAATCTGTAAGAATGATTTAAAGAACTTTCTAGAGAGCTCAGGGCAAACAAAATAGATGGTTTTTTTCTGAATCACAGGAGATGTAACCATGCAGAGATTTTGATTAAAAGTTGTTTTAATGGATCTTGCTGCATGAAAAGAAAATATTTGAAAGATAGAATTGTGGGGAAAGGACACTGCTGGCATAGGAAAAGTAGAGGGAAGTGACATGGTTGAGAAGACAAAGATGAAAACCAATGACCCTTGGTGACCTGTGGAAGTGACGGGGTCAGAGGCTTCAGGAGAGGGTGGAGCAGTGGACGGGCACAGGAACTGCTACTGACAAATTACCATCAGGGAGGGTGAACCAAGTATTTAAAAAGCCACTGAGGTAATTCTCTTTTTATCTAAACACCCTTTGAACTCTTAAAAGTATGAAAGAACAGAAGGGTTTATTTTTGAAGACCCCAAAGCACTCTCACTTTCCTGAGTTATATTTTTCAATATTAGACACTGAAATAGAGAAACTAAAAATACTTAATTCATTTGATTACCTACGATAAACCTCTTAACATAAACAATAGTTAACATAAAATGTGACTATCTTTTACCAGATGAAAAACGGTGAGAATGTTGGTAGTATTTTACATTTTGGCAAGACTAATGCCTGGCTTGTTTGAAGACCCTCTGAATTCACACATTTGCTTTTTTCATTTAACTTATTGCTCTATTTATTTATTTATTTTAGAGACAGAGTCTCACTTTATCACCCCCTGGTAGAATGCCATGGCGTCACACAGCTCACAGCAACCTCCAACTCCTGGGTCCAGGTGATTCTCTTGCCTCAGCCTCCCAAGTAGCTGGGACTATAGGCACCTGACACAATGCCTGGCCATTTTTTTGTTGCATTTTGGCCTTGGCCAGGTTTGAACCCACCACCCTTGGTATATGGGGCCAGCACCCTACTCACTGAGCCACAGGCTCTGCCCTGCTCTATTTATATTTTTACTAAATTATATGAAGAAGATCTAGGCTTATACCTATGTATAGGTAGAAAAAAGAAAAGTATTTTGATGGCCTTCTCTGATACTTGTAAATATTTTTCTTTCATGTTAAATCAGAACTTGCAAGTGGTAGTTCCTTAAATGTTAGTGGCAATGCAAAATCTGAGGCATTATCAACCAATATTATATACTATTTCACTAAAATCCAGTGATTGTTCTGGTAGTTTGAATGTATCTTTTACATACGCATTATTTTTTTTTTTTTTTTACCCTTTACACTAGTCTACTGGAACACCTAATTATGCAGATCTTTTAAAATTTAACACATTTTATTATTCACTATTAATATATCAAACTTAGTAATATTACCACCAATAGCCTCAGAAAAGTGGCTATGTGCTAAGAAGCTATCAAGCTAATGGTAGTTAATGAAATTTAAAAAAAATTTTGCTTGAAAGCTTAAATTTTATCATTAGCAGCAAATAATACAATCTCCATTCTTATAAGTACAGGCTTACTTTGTTCATTTTTGGAAAAATATGTGCAAAATACACAAGCCCCAGTAATCGTAATTTGTCAGTTGTTCTTTAAAATACAAATGTTGGCTCGGCACCTGTGGCTCAAGCAGCTAAGGCGCCAGCCACATACACCTAAGGTGGCGGGTTCGAATCCCCAGCCCGGGCCCGCCAAACAACAATAATGGCTGCAACCAAAAAATGGCCGGGTGTTGTGGCGGACGCCTGTAGTCCCAGCTACTTGGGAGGCTGAGGCAGGAGACTCACTTGAGCCCAGGAGTTGGAGGTTGCTGTAAGCTGTGATGCCATGGCACTCTACCCAGGAGGATAGCTTGAGACTCCGTCTAAAAAAAATTAAATTAAATTAAATTAAATACAAATGTTGCTTCATCAAAAAACCTGCTGGTTCAGCTTACCCTTGAACATTTGCAAAAGGGCTTTTCTTGGAGATAACCACTGTACTTCTGTATGAAGAAGTACCAGGCCAAATGCTACAAATATGCATACTTGAGGGTTAATATTGAATTAAAATTTCTAATTTTTCCTGTTTCATAGAAGACATTCTTACATGAACTAGGTTTTTTTACAACTGAGAGTGCATCATGGGAAGTCCAGATTAGAATCTGCCACCGTTTGCTGGGCTTCTTCTTTTCCACGCTTGTTCCCATTAGTCAACATGTGATGAAGGGACGGGTAAAAAAGGCCTCATGAAAGATAATTTTGACCTGCTGACCTCAGGGATCCGCAGACTACACTAAGAAATACTGGCCTGTGGTGATCAAGGAACTATTCAATTTTACAAATTGTAGTTTTATAATCATTTTAATAAAGCTCAACTTAATTGTTTTGTTGACTGCAGATTGGCTTTCTTATTCTGACTAATCTTTTCTATGTGTGAAAAATATTAATTCATTTATCATCAATTTATGTTATCAGTTATTATTTTCATCTAGAAAATGTGCTACCTACCTCATTCCTGAATATCACTACTGTCCTTTCCAAAGTAGTCACCTGGGGAAGGGGAAGCTATGCCCTGAGGCCAGCACCTAGTCCACAATTTTGGAACTCTTTCTCTGGAATAACCGTCAGCACTGTGGTCATACTAAATCTGAATTATGTGTGTGAAGTCATCCTAAAACCAGTGCTCCATACTTCACGGATGAATATTGCTATGGTCACCAAATGGACAAGGGGAGTTCTTCAGAGCTGACTGTACTGATATTCCTCAATGAGGTCTACAGCACATTTTCTAGGATGACCTTGAGAACTTCATTGTCTGACCTCTGTGTATGTATATGATGGAATACCATTCTGCCATAAAGAAAGATGTAGACTTCACATCTTCTGTACTTACCTGGAATTGGAGGACACCCTCCTAAGTAAAGTATCACAAGAATGGAAAAGCAAGCATCCACAGTACTCAATATGAAACCAGTAGATGAACAACTATGTATCCATATGAGAGAAAAACACACTGAAATTCAAAAAGGAGGGAAGAGGGAAGAGAAAGGTGCTGTGGTAAGCGACCACCTGAGGGCTACAATGCAGAGGTCTACGGCACACTTCCTGCTCACCTGCAACGTGGACTTTACCTAACGAATGCAAGCAACCTACCTTAATAGTATATACTCTTATATTAATCTGAAATTATTAAAAAGTAACCTAATACTTAGCATTATAATTTGACAGCTAATGTCACAAAGTGACGACTCAAGATTTCATATGTTTTTACTTATGGTACAATTAATAATTATCAGCAATTGAAAAATATCAATTTATAAAAGTCCTTTTAAAATGTGTTATAAAATTGAAGGTGGAGGGGAAGATCAAGTAAGTAAGTTTATCTTTTAAAAAGGCTTGATTATCATTCTTATGCAGGTTCGAAAGAGAAAATCTGCCATCTGGCTATTGATTAATTGCAACTTTTCTGTTTTGTTACCTGCCAGGGGAAACTAATAATATTCATGACTCTGTACGTAACCTAGAACATTCTATATTCTTTAATAAAATATATGATTGTAAAAAATTTAAATAATAACTATTTTATTCATATATTTTTGCCAGTATATGATATAAATGTGTTTCTTTTTATTTTTCTTTTTTTTTTCTTTTCTTTTCTTTCTTTCTTTTTTTTTTTTTTTTTGAGATGGAGCATCACTCTGTCACCCTGTGTAGAATGCTTTGGCTCTCATAGCTCACAACAACCTCAAAATCTTGGCTCAAGCCATTCTCTTGGCTCAGTCTCCCAAATAGCTGGACTATACTTGCCTGCCACAACATCTGGCTAGTGGATCTGTTTTATTTGCATCTTCACTTTCTTATTAATTTAAACATCAAGAGTTCTGATATTTTACTTCAAAATGAATCGAAAATAATGGTAAGTCTGCTTGACTTATACAAGATAAAATGTTCACTGTAGGCATTTTTAAAAACAGCTTCAGATATGCTATAATCTGTTTTAAAATTTTGAAAAATAGTATAATTCTGTATATTTTCAAAACTACTTTAACTGTGTACAACTTTTCATACACCACTTCATTTGTTGTAAGTTTCAGTTGGGGTTGTAACACCGCTATGTGTTGTACGTTCAGCTGGGGTTAACACTGTTATGTGCTAATCTCTTTGTTAAGAAGATGGTTTCTTTGTTAAGAGTAATACAAAGTCAAAAGCGAAAGCTAGACAACTGAAAGTTAAAAAAATTACAGTCATATTTTAGGATACTGGTTTACTTAGATTTTCATACACATTTTTTTGTATTTATAAGCTAGTCCTGTACAGAAATTCTAGATATGATATTTGATGTCACAATCTTAGCTGGTGAAATTGTGTCCTTCTTTCTCCCTTTCTCTCTCTTTCTCTCTCTCCCTCTCTCTAAATATATATATATATGTATATATATACACAGATATATACCCATATATGTATATATGTTATATACCCATACCTATATACATGTATATAGGTATATATCTGTATATATATATACACACACACATTCACATAAACACACACAAATATATATATTCATTTTTAGAAAAACTACATTATTCCATTATGCCTATGATTTTCCTGTGATTTTTAGAAAGGAAAGCTAGAATATGAGCCAGCACCAGTTTAATTTTCACTTAAATTTCTTACTAGTTTTGTGATCTTGAGTAAGATAACAACATAACTTTTTTCAACATAGTAATATTCCCTCCTATCAAAGAGGGATATATAAAGAGACATTGGTTATATCTGTATTACCTGTAAAACAAAATGAAACATGAAAATAGTCTGTGATGCAATAAAGATTTGTAGAGGCATATGTGTGTTCATAATTCTATTTTCTGGAATTTTCTCTGTATTTATCACCATTCATTACACATTTTTATAGAGATAGACATTTTCCTAGCCTACCGGATCACAGATTTATTGGGTTCAGGAATATCGCATGTAAGAATGCTATGCAGTGTACTGTACTAATTGGTAAGCACTGTAATACAAAAGCAATAAGAAAATTAAAAAAAAAGATTGCTAGGCACTATTACATGTCAAATTGAGGTTAGAGGGTGATACCTGATAGTGATACCTGGTAGTTGAGCTAATGGACACAGGTTGCTTTCTTTAGATGTTATCTGTACTCTAAGATTGGACACATGAAAACAAACAAACAAGAAAGGAAGGTGATTGTTATGATCTATTGGGTCATTATAAAAAGGGACCTCAAAGTTCCCCCAAACTTTACAAGTTAGGAAAAAGAATTCCCTTTTGCAGAATGTTCCAGAAATTAAATTTTGAAGACTTTAAATTAAAAGCAGATTTAAGTAATTTAATTTTAATGAGTTGTTTGAATTCATATCAAATGAGATGTTTATGATGATAGACTTGGATTTGACACACAGAACATCACGTTGTGTGCCATGACCACAGGAAGGCAGATCGCTAATCCAATGTCTAGGGGATGGGAAAATTTATTCTTCCCAAGAAGTGACTGCTGGACACAGGACAATTGGCATGGATATTTAATCTTCCTATAGGGAGGAAGAATAAATAATTAGAAACAGTAATAGAAACCATAGTAATTCTCCCTGTTGCACAAAAATATTTACTTCCTTTCTGCATGTAAAATTCACTCACTCTTCCCTAAGGAAGTAGGCCACAGTCTCTTCCAGTTATGGTTTTAGTTTTGCAGCTCATAATCTCAAGGTAATCTCTCCATCAGATTTGGTGTGGCTTCTCTTCCATCAGAGACCTAAAAACAAATTTTTTTTCTCTCACTTCCACAACATACAATGGAAACAGGTACTAAATAACTATAAAAAGCACTGTAGCGACTGATGTAAAAAGGGGAGGAATGAGAGGGAGGCACACAATAGTCACTAGTGAAGAGTAATTGTAAAATAATCTGGTTAAATGCTGTAAAAGACCCCTATCCTGAAGGCAGGAGAATTTGCTGGATGGGTCTATTTCTTGGGAGTAGTTTCTGTATGGGGTTTGGATTTTAGTTCTGAAAGGACTTTCCTTAGTTATATTTGGAAGAAACACCACCATCTCTGGGAGCTGGACAGTGTTCTCAGCCTCCAGACTTCTTCTCCCGGTAGTGAGATTCTTTTCTTTTTTTCAATTTTTAAGAAATGTTTATGGTAGTATAATAGTTGCACATATTTAGTTAGAGGTGATACTTGGCTCCATGCAAACAATATGTGATAATCAAATCAGGATAATTGGGATATTCATCAACAAAATATTTATCACTTCTCTGTGTTTAGAACATTTCAAATACATTCCTTTAGTTATTTTGAAATATACAATAAATATTTGTCAATTGATGTAGCCCTATTATCCTACTGAACACTACATCTTATTTCTACTGCCCCACTGTGTTTTTTTGCCCATGAACCAGTCCCTCATTTTCTCTTCTTCTCCGTTACCCTTCCCAGACTCTGCTAACCATTATTTCACTCTTGCTCTATGAGATCAATTTTTCAGCTCCCATATGTGAATGAGGATGTGCAATATTTATCTTTCTGTTCTTGGCTATTTCAGTTAATATAATGTGTCCAGTTTTACCCATGTTTTTGAAAGTGACAACATTTCATCCCTTTTTATGGCTGAATAATATGCTGTTGTGTGTATGTACCATAATTTTTAATCCATTCATCCATTGATGGACAGTAGGGTTGATTCCGTACTTTGGCTATTGTGAATAGTGCTATAATTACCATGTGAGTTGCAGATTCTCTTTCTTTGAAATGTACATACCAGCCTGGGGATTATTGGACCATACAGGAGATATACGTCTCTATTTTGAGGAATCTCCATACTGTTTTCCATAGTGACTATACTAATCTACACTCCCATCCACAGTGTATGAGTATACCTCTTTCTCCACATTTTTGTCAGCAATTTTTCTAATTTAACTGCTGTAGGGCGACTTTTTATTTATTTTGATGTTGTTGTTTCTTTTATTTTAATTATATATATTTTAGTTATGCAAATACAGAAAAATACATTAGTCATAAGGTCCAGCTCTGTGAATTGACTCAGATAGACATACCTGAGTGAGCTGATATTTCATTGTGGTTTTTATTTAGATTTCCCTGATGATTGGTGATATTGAACATTTTTTCATATACCTATTGGCCTGTATCTCTTCTTTTGGGAGGTGTGTATTCAGCTAATTTTCCTATTTTTAAATTATATTCTATATGTCTTTTTCCTGTTGAGTTGTTTGAGTTTCTTATATATTCTACCTAGTAGTCTCCTGTCTGTAGGTTGTCTCTCTGTTAAATTTTTTTCTGTGAAGAAGTTTTTTAACTTGTTATGATCCCATTTATCCATTTTTTTCTTTGGTTGCCTATGCATTTGAAGTCTATTCACGAAATCTTTGCTGAGACCAATGATCTGAGGGATTTCTCCAAAATTGTTATCTAGTAGTTTCATCGTTTCAGGTCTTACATTCAAGTCTTTGTTTTATTTTGATTTGATTTTTGTATATGGTGAGAGATAAGGATCTGGTTTCATTTTTCTACGTACATAATATTAGTAGCTATACAGCTTTTTGCATACCATTTTTTGAAGAAGTTATTATGTAGCTTTTAATGCATGCCATTGTCTGCTTTGATAGCATAAATCTGAAATTCATTTTTGCTTTATGCATTAATATTGCACCCATACTTCAATAGAGAAATGCTTTTTTCCTAGTCTATATTATTTTTACAATAATCAACGTCTATTTTCTCTTTTTGTAGTGGATGAGGAGACCCAATTCTTCAAAGGACTACCCTCTATTTATAGGAAAACTTTTCCATTATAGTTAGTCCCTGAGTTATAGACAACTGACTTACAACTCACATTTACAATAAGGTGACCAGATTTTAACATTGGTAAAGTGGGACACCATTTATGGGGGTGGGGAGGGGGGTGAAGTGGGGATGGGAAAGAGAAGGAGTGTGTTCTTGATTAAAAATTTTGTCTATATGGAGCAACAAAAATTTTCATAGAACGCAAAAATAGTGTTATAATTTTTTTTTTAATTTCAACATAAGTACAATTTACAAATATAATAAGTTAAAAAAAATTATGTATAGGGTGGCGCCTGTGGCTCAAAGGAGTAGGGCGCGGGTCCAGCTGGGAGACCTTGCCCAGGAGGGGAGTAGAGAGTTTACATTAGACTTTCCATTTCCAAATGAAGTGGAATTAACCTCTTAACTCCTAAAAGGAGTTACCTTAACCTTTTCAGCAGCCAAAAACATATATTCCCTTCCTGTTGTCCTGCCCTTCCCTAGACTGTTGTGCATTCTTTCCAAAAATTGGGACTTTTTTTAAAACGCCGCAGGACATGGGATAAATTGTTAAAAATTGGGACTATCCCGCCAAAAGTGGGATATCTGGTCACCTTAATTTACAAGTGTAGGCTATTATAGTTAAGTCCCCAAGTTACAAACATCAGACTGATGTACGACTCACACTATGAATGGAGGCTGTTCCAACTGTTGGTGCATGTTCCAATTACATACAGATTCAACTTAGGAGCGAACCTAAAGAACCTGTCTGATTCATAACCCAAGGGCTGCTTGTTTCACATGAGATTTATTTCATTGTTAGTGAAAGCAGTGAACCTTTTCTACTTCTCTAGGCTTGGGTTCTATCCACATTGTCCCTGCAGATTTCCAGAAAATAAGAGGAATGAGATGAATGCTTTCTTTACTTCATTTACACTTAGTGAATCAAAGTTCTTTTGTTAAAGGCCCATCATTTAACAGACAATTCTTTTTTTGCAACTATAAAATTAGCTTTGGACTATGGTAGAGAAATATTCAGAAACTGTTAAGAGTACTAAAAAGTCATGGTAGTCATGACTGATGATGGGGTTTCCATTGATAAAACCAAAAATAAGAGCTGAGGAAATAATTATACTGTAGTAAATAGGAAAAAGTAAATTATTGAAGCTTTTATTAAAGATAAGACCCAAGTCTGTTGGAATGAGAGAATAACAGAGATTGTTAGAATAGTTTGTGGTTGTTAGAGTGAAAATTTTGGAACTCAAATCATTAGGACTATAAATGGTTGGTATTCTGAATGCAGCAAAAGATTTGGGACTATGTATTAAATATTCCTACTTAATCTTATTTAGAATATATTATATCTAAAATACTGTGTGCACATTTTCTCAAAAAATCAATGCATGCATACCACTTATAACATGTAAAAACTGGGAGATGTAGAAAATCACTTTATTGATTTCACATGAAATTTCAGAGATAAAGAATAAAACTGAAATAAATGCTATAAGACAAAAAAAGAACCTGCCAATATATGCCCTTTTCAATACAAAGATTATTAACTAGAAAATGTAGTCTCAATATGAATTAAAGTGACATTTAGCAACTTACTGTTATTATTTTTCTCTAGATAATGCATTTATTGTACCAAAGTCTGCACTAGTCAAAACAAGAGTTGGATGACTGATAAAATTCTTATTTAGGGAGAAGAATTACACTTATCCAGAACTTTGACTTCCCTTGGAATTTGGACTTTAACCTACTCACACCTTAATTCACAAATCTAAGACTTATTATAAAAATGTATCATCCACCATTTTTTTGATATCTATGTAAAGGATTTTCTAAAAACATATCTCCAGATGATCAAATCCTCACTTTGGAAATTCTAAAGAATTGAAGTTGCTTCACTACTCTGTTTCCAAAAGCAGTAATAAGATTGATGATAGCATAAAATCTGCATTCTCTTAGTGAGAACGTCTCTATGCAATGCATAGTTCTTTGAAGAATATCACTTGAATAAATTCATAGAGGAGCTATGGAAATGTGTGTTCTGAACTGAGCCCTATAATTTGGAGATTTACACTGAATATTTTGGTTGTATTCAAAGGATTATTTATTCACTTTTTTCAGAAGGTACTGTGATAAGGGAGTGGGAATATGAGGATAAATGCATCAAGGTCCTTGACTGACCTTCTGAAAACTGAAGTACTGCCTTCAAAGATAAAATCCTCAGGAGTCCACATGCCTATTTCTTGCCAATTTCAGAGCTACAAAGGGTACCTGACATGGTAGAAGTGGGTTTTTATTAATCAAGTGCTTCTTCTTTTTTTTTTTGAGACAGAGCCTCAAGCTGTCCCCCTGGGTAGAGTGCCATGGCTTCACTGCTCACAGCAACCTCCAACTCCTGGGCTCAAGTGAGTCTCCTGCCTCCACCTCCCAAGTAGCTGGGACCACAGGCGCCCACCACAACGCCCGGCTATTTTTTGGTTGCAGCCGTCATTGTCGTTTGGCGGGCCCCGGGTCTGGATTCGAACCCACGACCTTAGTGTATGTGGCTGGCGCCTTAGCCACTTGAGCCACAGGCTCCGAGCCTAATCAAGTGCTTCTATAGCCATCCCTAAGGTTCTGTGAAAATGCACAGCTAATTGAAATGCATTGAGAAAACTCTCTTTGTTAATTGTAGAATCTACTTTAGAGATAGTAGATTTGATGTGAATGTCTTAGAAAAATGTTAGTGATTCCAATTTTTAATTGAGAATCTGAATATACATAGACCTAACCGGACTCCTTAGTGATTTGAGAGTGATGGATGGTAGTGTTGAGTATATGTATTTTAAAAATTATATTCAAAATGAATATTTTAATCTCATTGAATCTAAGATGTCATAAATAGTAAATATATTTTTACTATATGTATAACTAAAAGGGAGAAACTGTGCCAAATAATGACATGTGTTGAAGTTGCTGTGAGCTGTGATGCCACAGCACTCTACCCAGGGTGACAGCTTGAGATCTCAAAAATAAATAAATAAATAAAAACAACAGTCAAAGGAGCGATTACATCAACTCTCTACAAGAGTTACCATACACCCAAGTAGACTTTGGGTGCATTTGCACATTTACTTTGGTGCACTTCAGTGGAAATTAAATTCACCTACAATTTTTTTTCTTTCAAAAATTTTACATAAGTGGAATCATATACTATGCAATATTTTGATTTTGGCTTTTCTGTTTTTACATTCAGCATAATCCCATGGAGATTGACCTAAACTGTAGCATGTTCAAGTTGTTCGATCCTTTTCACTGCTGAGTAGTATTTCATGGTATAAATGTACCGTAATTTGTTTAAGCATTCACCTATTGAAGAACATCTGAATTGTTTACACTTTAGGGTTATATCAAATAAAGGAACTCTGGAGATTTGTGTACAGTTGAAACTAGGCTTTTTGTGAGCATAAGTTTTCATTTTTCTGGGAAAAATGTCCAAGAGTACAATTTCTAGGTCTAATGGCAATTTTCTGTTTAGTTTTACAAGGAACTTTCAGTTTTCCAGAATGGCTTTACTCTTTTGAAATCCACATTCGTGCCAGCCTATTGTGTTATTGTTATTATGTTGTCCATGTGAAGTGTGGAATGAAAAATTAAGTATTTAAAATGGAACCTGAATACTACAATTTACACTCACCCAAACTATTTGCTGAACTATTTATTATATAACTGAATCACAAAGCTAAGTTTGTGATCACAACGTATATGGTATATGACTAATTGTTTTGTGTTCACTGTATTCACACAATTCCTAGTAAATAACTTTGGGAGTTTTGTCTCTTGTTCATTGATCTTGGAAATTTACATTTGAATAAACTATAATCAATATTGATACATAATGGTACACCCTCAAGTTAAATCCCTTTTCAGAATTGATTTTTTCATGACAATTTTTAAATGATGTTGGCATGTTATAATCTAATAAAACATTCCCAAATAAGTTTATAAACTAAACACCAATTTAATATAATCCTTAAGTAAATGAACACAAATATCTGAGCAAGGATGTGTGTTTACATATGAAGGGATATATGAAACTAAGAGGCAATTTTGAAGAAAATTGATTGAAAAGGAATGAGAAAGAGTTACCTTGCACAGGAAGGTCTCACGTTCAAGCCAAATATCGAAAATCCATTCAGTCCAACGCACATTTTTTCCCCTGCCTTTAACAATTGCAATTCCCTTCACAAAGCTTTGAATGGAAAATGTAGTTTGTAAAGCACCATTCTCCAGTTATGGGAAAGCTAAAGTCATTGTTGAACTTGCTCAATTACTCAATTATTCCAAAAACGTCCTGCAGGGATTGCCAAGGGTGACAGTAATGAATGAAATTGATCTAATCTAGTGTGTGAAAAAAACTTTCTTGGAGTGGAACACTTGTTTCACAGAGCAATCTGCGGGGAAATAACTGGCCAAATCATCCTTTTATTCATGGAAAGAAACTTATTAACATGACATATAAGAGAAATCACGGACATTATAAATCCTAAAGCAAAGCCTAGCTATTAAAACCTCACAATAATTCAGGTTTTGAGGGCGTTTACAAGCATCCTGAAACATGAAAACGCCGCAGCCTTTGGCTCAGTTGTATATGTGCATTTTTGGCCCGATCTTTTTAGTTCTTCTCATGCAGTAAGGTGAAATTTAATTTACTTTATGATCTGTCAGGTACAGCCTTTAAGGCTTTGATCTACTGGAAAGGCTGGTGCTAATAAACGGCACTGCAGCATTTAATCATAAAGCAAAGCCATGCGGGACCCTATAGTATTGGACGCAGAGCTTGACAGCTTTCAAAGTTCTTTTATAGATATTTAGTTAGCTGAAGACTTAGGAACCTCAGCAACTGTTATAGCTACCGCGATATTTTAATTCATTTTGCCACCCACTCCACTCCTTCACGACAGCAGCTGCGTATAGCTACGGACAAACGGAAAACCATGCTGCCTGGTATCACTTTAAATTCACGTCCCGGGATGTCAAGTGGGTCCTTAGCGCCGCCAGGAAATGTTACTGTGTCTCCCTAGGAAGGTCCTGCACTACTTTCATATGTAACTCTTTCACTCCTCCTCTTCCTTCTCCTGTCGCTCAGGTGGTAAGTTTGCGCCTCCTTCACGAGACCATAGATGCAGTTGGAAGAATATTTACAGAAATACTCTAAATAAATCCCCCGTTCCGAGTCTGAGTCTACATATTTTTTCTTCTTTTGAGTTACAAGGGATGAGCTATTCGGACTCTCACTCAGGTCGACTCTTCCACTTGTCCACCCATCCCACCCCCTTTTGCCTCCTCTAAGAGATCCTTCTCCGCTTTTTCATTTTGTCTTTTGTGTCATTCGTTTTTCCTTTCTGCCGTCTCTTTGCCATCAGCACAGAAACATATCACACTGCTCTCTTCTGAAATATTTCTTGCGTAACCCCACATTCCCTTCACTTCACATCTCAATTCTCTAAACTTCCGCAAGGAGATTCAGTATCTTGTTACCCCCAGTTTCCCCCTCACATTCTACTACAGTGCATTCCAATATTTTTGTCACCACCATGCCACTGAATTCATCGTCATAAAGCTGACCGGTCATTTCTACCTTGTGAAATCCAAGATCCAATTCTCATTCCACACCATGTTAGCTCACTTTGCAGGCCAAAATACTGCTAACCACACCAATGCTTTACACATATTTGTTGCCTGAATCCAGGCTATTAGTCTCACTTAGTTTACTTACTTTCTTTGTAGAGTTCTTCTCCTCTGCCAGACTTCTAAATACACAATTCCTAGGACTCAGTCTCACCATTTTGCCTTTATCTACAATTAATATATTTTGACCTTATCCAAAGTGTTTATTTAAATACTAACTACCAGCTCGGTGCCTGTGACTCAAGCAGCTAAGGCGCCAGCCACATACACCTAAGGTGGTGGGTTCGAATCCCCAGCCCAGGCCTGCCAAACAACAATGTTGGCTGCAACCAAAAAAAAAAAAAAAAATGGCCAGGCGTTGTGGCGGGCGCCTGTAGTCCCAGCTACTTGGGAGGCTGAGGCAGGAGACTTGCTTGAGCTCAGGAGTTGGAGGTTGCTGTGAGCGTGATGCCATAGCACTCTACACAGGGAGATAGCTTGAGGCTCCATCTCAAAAAAATAAAATAAAATAAAATAAATAAATACTAACTACCTAAGTACAGATGATTTTGAATTTACATCTTCAGCTGCGTCCACTCTCTTGAAATTTAGATTGAAATATTTCAACTGCCTATTTGACATTTTTTACTTGAATGCATTAACAAGAACCCTCAAGGTGAATGTATACAAAAAGAACTTCTATTCTTTCCCTCACACAAACACCCTGTCCTGGGCATAGGACAACTCCATTTCTTTCATTTACTTAGATCATCCTTGATGTGTCCATTTTTCATTCTTCAGTGCCAACTTTTCAATAAATCCTGCTGACTCTACCTCTGAATAACATCTAGAATGCGAGTGGCCAAACCACTATCATCTCTGGCCAGCATTATTCCAATCAGCTTTAACTTTTTCTCTTTCCAATTTTTTTTTCCTTCTTTTTATCCTATTTTCAACACAGCAGTTGGGCTTTATAAAGCACATACAATAAAAATCACTTCTGTGCTCTAAACTCTTCAGCGTGCCCTCATTTTTCTACATTGATCAGTAAGGAATTCATAATATAGCTTCCAGATAATTTCCCGCCCTGAGCACCTCGGACTCCCCCCTTCATTTGATGTCCTCCAGCCACATTGTCCGCAGTCTGGTTTTCAGCCAGTCCAATCCTGGGTTTCTTTTCCCATCTTCCTTCAATGCTTTTCGGTTTTGTAAGGTCTCTGCTCAGATGTCCACTTTCCTGAGAGGTCTCTCTTGACATCTTTGTTAGAAATATGTCATTCTTCACAATCAACTTCAGTAACCTTTTAGGCTCGTAGTTTGCTTTTCTTTTTGTCTTAACATTTATAATTGCTAATATAATTCTAAAGTGCAAGGATTTCTGTTTGTTTTTCAGTGGCGATTTTGGCATACCAAACAGGTCACTGAATCTTTTCTTAATAAATAAATACCATAGATTTTGGGGCACACTTGCTTTTTTTTTTTTTCTTGTCTCCTTAACCATGCATAACCCTCATTATGCTATATTTTCTATATAAGAGTGGACTTATTCTGTCTTGTTTGAGGCTATATTTCAGTGGTTACTGCCTCATGTAAGACCTGATCAGTACACATTAAATGAATTGACATGCTTTAAGAAGGAAAAAAAAAAAGCATTTAAAGCCCAGTTTAAATAAGTTGCACAAATTCACATTGCTACCTAAACTAAAACTGACTTGAATACATATCATTAGTTATAATCTGACTGCAATTTGCATTTTCCTATCTTCTACAAGGAAAATCTCCATGTCTATCTGAATCTTGTAATTCAGCAAAACTCCAGATCAAATCCTATTTCGGATCATTACAGGACACTTTGCATGTTTTGCTGGCTTTTTGTGAGTGTTTGTAAACATTTCACTTGGCTTTCAAGACCCAGCTCAGACATCAACTTCTCCTTAATACCGACATCCCCCTACAAAAGTAATTACTTTATCTTCCGAGATTTCTCAGTTCACTTATGTATTCGTTAAACCATTACGTATTGATGTATTGGATTTTCTGGGCAATATACTAAACATTGGAGAAAAGAATGAGTCTCTAGATTGAATATTTTACTCGACCACCCTAGAGGTTTCCTTGGCTATTTATGAACTTGCATGCTGTTATGATTTTATGTACTTACTACCACCATTTCTCTAAAAACAAATTCCATGAATTATTTGCTTTGTGGTGCTTGTGGTTCTGAATAGTTTCTCTGGTGTGTAGCAGAATCAGAAAATGATTGTTGAAATAAAATTAAAATATTTAGTTATTTCAAGACTATTTCTAAATCTACATATGAAAGCTTCAGAGTTCTCTGTTACACATATTATATCTGCTTAGGAAAAATGCTAATCACTCATACTCAAATCAAAAGGAGTATGATTCTGTTAAATTTTACCTTACGTCTAATCTCTGCTTCTTATCCTTGCTATCTATTTTTTCGGCTGAACACTACTACTTTTATTTTTTAAAACAAATCAAATGCCTATTAAGTAGAACAGAAAACAAAACATACTCTTGAATTTGGAGATATTTAGCCTTTGACCTGTGTTTTATTGACTCACTTTAAAGAGTGCTCATGGTACTCTTCGTATCCTCTGAGAAAAGCCCAGAAGTTAGGTTGTTTCAAATAGATTTTAAATATCTATCTTTCAGAGCTCTGGGAGGCAATTTACACCTGCTGTTTGATCAATAACTTATGAGTTATAACACTCTTCAGAGAGAGGTATCAAAATTTTTCACCCTTGCCATGGAGAGCAATTGGAAAATTTCTAATTCCCAATTTCCAAGCAAACCTTACTTCCTTAATCTAATTCAACTGATAGATGAATGTGAATTTATGTTCCCTGCTCTCTGCAGAATTTCTTTCACACTGAAAACCAGGTCCCCCACATGGCAAAATTCTTAATCTTTTCCATAGTTACTTAATTAATTTTGCTGATTATTCTTCTACACATCTCCCTTGCTGATCCCTTTGTCTGATGGCAAGACAGGTATATGAGATTTCTCTGCTATAATCAGCTCATAATTTAATGAAAAAAAGCAGCTATCATATTGGTAGTATGGGTAGCAGCTATTAGTAGTTAAGACAATTTACTGTCTCAAAGTTTATTTCATGTCAGTTTTAAAACATATTTTAAACACTACATTTTTATTTTTTTTTATTTTGTTTGTTTTGAGATAAAGTCTCACTCTTTCACCTGGGTTAGAGTGCAGCAGGGTCAGACTAGCTCACAACAACCTCAAACTCCTCAATTCAAGCGATCCTCCTGCCTCAGTCTCTCAAGTAGCTGAGACTACGAGGTAAATCCACAATGCCAGCTATTTTTTTTTTTTTTTACTAGAAATGTAGTCTTGCTTTTGCTCAGGTTGGTCTTGAACTCCTGAGCAAAAACTGTCCTCCCACCTCAACCTCCCAGAATGCTAGGATTACAGTCATGAGCCATTGCACCCAGCCAATGCTACTATTTTTTAAACATATCAGCAATACCCCTTTCAGTTTTTAACTGTGCTTTTTTAAATGAAGATGCAATTTTAAACTTATAGCAGTCTAGTAGGTTGTTAACTAATTCTTTAAAGAACCTATGTGCAAACATTTATTATTACAGTTCATCAATAAAATGGTAACATTTTAAATTTAAGAATCCTCCACATTAATATTAACTAGAATTACGTAATGGAGCACACATCTAAAGAAGCAACCCTTTTACTAGTAATGATTTATATTTCAAAATACAGTTTGATTCACTATGAAACCTCAGTAAGCACAGTGATTAACAAGGACATTTTGACCTCTCTGGGCATATGGCTTTGAACAAAATATGCATCTGAAAATATGATTTGCATTCTAAATTTGTTAATTTTTTAAATTTATTATGTATATTTGAATTAAAATATTCAATATGCCATAAGACGTATTCCTTTTTATTAATAAGGTCAAAAGTGATTTGCTGCTAATACAGAAAACTGGCCACAGACAAGAGAATTCAGAAAAAAGTTTCATCCACGTTTTTCTTTGTAAAGTCATTCTCCGGTCTATGCCCAGCTAGAAATCAGCTAAAGAAGAAGCGATGGTGAAGGACGAAGTGTTCTAGTTAGTATAGAAATGCAAATGCCGAAATTATAGAAAACTGAGAACAGCTCAACTTGATTCACTCAAAAACGGAGACACAAAATCGATACTAGGTAGAACAAGCAACCGCTAATGGAGAAATTACTAAGGACATTTTCTCAAGTAGCAGTCAACAAAGTCACAGATCCGCTGTACGCAGAGATCAGTCAACATATCACAATGAAGCAGAACCAGGTGTTTATGGAGTGTCTTGGTAGTAGAGCCATGAATCAGACATATAATAATTAAGGTCCACGCCCCAATACTTTGCACTCTTTGTTTTCCTTCTTAGTTTTAGTGTTAATACTTCAGAGAAACATTATAGAATTCTGTTTTAAAATTTGTGTTTAGCTATTTTTTCGCTGGCTAGAACAAGTATAATTCCTTTCTTTTTCCAAAGTAGGATTGCAAATGAACATATTTAATAAAACATTCTTATATAAAACATTAATTATACTTCCTTCCAAAAAGATTGTATTAGTTTGTATTCCCACCAACAGTGTAAAAAATAAATCACTGTGTCATAGGACATTTGCACAAGACTGTTTATTGCAGATCAATTTACCATTGCCAAAATTTGGAAGCAATCTAAGCGCCCACCAACCCAGGAATGAATTAACAAGCTGTGGTATATTTATTCTATGGAATACGATGCAGCCATTAAAAAGATGGAGATTTTGCATCTTTTTTATTAACCTGATTAGAATTGGAACACATTCTTCTTAGTAAAGTAGCCCAAGAATGAGAAACAATGGCTCGGCACCTATGGCTCAAGCGGCTAAGGCGCCAGCCACATACACCTAAGGTGGCAGGTTTGAAGCCCAGGCCTGCCAAACAACAATGAATGACGACTGCAACCAAAAAATAGCCGGGTGTTGTGGAGGACGCCTGTGGTCCCAGGTACTTGGGAGGCTGAGACAGTAGACTCACTTGAGCCCAGGAGTAGGAGGTTGCTGTGAGCTGTCATGCCACAGCACTCTACCCAGGAGGACAGCTTGAGGCTCTGTCTCAAAAAAAAAAAAAAAAAAAGAATGAGAAGTAAGAATCCAATGTACTCAATTCTAATATGAAGCCAGTTGATGATCTAATACATACCCTCATAAGAGAAAAATTCAAATCAATTCACAGTAGGGGGCTGGGGAACTAGGGAGCAGGGAAAGAGGAGGAGGAAGGGGAATGATGGATTATGCCTCTTGGGGTCAGGACACAATTGTAAGAAGGACTTGACTTAACAAATCTACAAATGGTGTAAGCTGATTCTCTGTACCCTCAATGAATCCAAAACAATAGAAAAAAATTAATCATTATTTATCTGAAATTCAAATTTGAGTGGGAATCCTGAATTTTGTCTGGTAGCCCTACTTGAAAAAGAACTAGAAAAACTTTCATTACAACTCAGTTTCAACCTGAAAATATGAAAGGTCAGATTATCTTGCTTAGGGGACATTTTCTATTTGGTTCATTTAGAGTTCTTAGGCACTCAGGTAGAGCTGAATCCTGACAACAGTGCCCAGAATTGTTTCACTTTTTTTAGTCTTTTTAGAATCCTAAAGTTAAGATTCATTGAACAGGATAATAACTCTTTTTTTCCTGCCATTCTTTTCCCAAACAACCCATATTCACAAAACAAAAACAAACAAACAAACAAAAAAACAATGTGAAAGGTAAGCTAAATAATCTGCTTAACATTTTTCAGACACCAAAATACTGGGATAGTACCACATGACAATTATTTCAGTAATTCTTTCCCAATATGCCATGGAACTGTGTTTTTTTAAGAAAATGAAAGGGGCTGCTAGGGTGCTGAGAATTTTGACTTTGGTCCCAGGAGACATGTGTTATGTTTATTTGTCTTTACTTGGATCAACTAATGTAATCTTTTAGGAACTCAATTCCTTTCCTTTAAAATGAGAGCAATATATTTCCTACCGTAGACACCTTTAAAATGTAACAAACTGCAAAGTCACATTTTTCCCCACAACTAAAATTTCAATCGTCATTATCTGTAGTCATTTAAAAACTCTACTGTCTGTGAAGTTCTGTTCAGTCTTTTCTTTGTTTCATTATAACACAGGCTACCTTTCCCTTTTCAAGCTGTACAAAAATAAAGATTATGAACAAAATGTGTGTATACCTAATAGCCTGACATTAAATATAAAAAAAATTAAAAACTTAAAAATAAAAATGAGAAAATATGACCTCCTTAATGTAGTCAAATAAATTTAATTTTAAGAGAAATGTAATTAAATTTGTCAGATCTATTGATATGTAAACAAAGTTACCTTTACTTTTTTATTTTTACCCTTATTTTATTATAAAAGTAATACTCATTTATTTGAAATATATTTTTGAACCTGTAAACATAAAGACTATACTTTTTAATTAGTAGGTCTCTTTTTATAAATTAAATATCAATATAGGTATAGTCAACCATGGAAGATTTAAAATGAAAAGTTCCAACACGAAATTTCCAATTTTTCTTTTTGATCAGGGAAACATTTTTATGGTAATAATTTCACAAATGTTTGTAACCAAATAAATGTGGCACACACACGTAAACCTTTTAATATCTAATATGTGAAATATTCCATTTCTAATTCCCCCAATTTACTTCATTTCACTAGATCTTACTATCAGATACCATCTAAAACACTGGAGAGAGAGGCCAATCTGGAAAAAATACATTTCTGGCTTCAAGTACATTCTGATATACATTTTTAGGCATGAGATTTTTTCTCTCTAAGAAGTTAGTGGAGTTTTAGTGTATAAGCCATCTGAATTGCTTACAGCACACCTGGCATAGTGGATTTCAAACCGAATCACTTAATAGCCAGGGACGACTGGGTTGCCAGACAATGTTTTTGGTACACTGGTAACCTCTAAAGTGAGTAATGATGTAGATTTACTTCAGTGACGCTCCCATTTCCATAGCTTTATCCCTTCCTATACCATAATCATGGTATTCTCAATAATAAATTGTAGATACAAAGATTTTAATACATAGGTGTCCTTCAAACAGGATCTTCAGTACTGCATCTTATTTAGTGCTCACAAGAGCCTTGTGAGGTATACTTATCATCACTGTGTTTAACTGGAAACCGGGAACACAGAGCAGCATACAAGATGTAAATAGCAAAGTGGGGATTCAAGAATAGACAACAATGCTCAATGATATGCTTCTTCCCGTAATTAGCTTCCCTGAAGCTATGATTTGGGGGTCTAGATGCCACTGCTGAAGGTAACCTCCTGAACCAAGTGAATGCTAACATTCCTCATTGAACTGTTCATGGTGGAATTTATATTTCATAGTTTATTCATTTCATACATATTTACTTAACATCTACTATTAATATTTGCCATGCAGTCTTCTGTACTAACAGAACAGACAGGACTTTCAGCTTGTTGAAGCTTATATTTGGGAGAAACAGAGACTGAAAAATAAACTTCCAGATCCTTTCAGAGACAGCATTGTATAATACAGAATTTGATCAGCCTTTATCCCATTTTCTGAGGTACAGTCTATAAATCCTTGCAATTTCCTGGGTAATCAGAAGTGTCTGTGCTATTTATGGTGGGACCCTACAATTCATGATAATGAGATGACTTATGGTGGACCTCTACATAACTAGTGAGAAAACTCAGAATGGGCCTGGCCCTACCAGAAAGACCACTCATGTGATTAAATCCCATAGTTGGGATTTAAGCCACATAACCTCAGCCCCACTGACCTCTGGGGAGTGAAGGAAGGCTAAAGATTGAATGTAATTGTGTAGCTAAAGACTTAATTGATGAGTTCCTAATAATGTAATAACACCCCAGTGGAGACTGGGCACCAAAATTGAGTGAGATGCCTTGGTTGGTGATGTATGTTGATTTGCAAGAAGGGTCCTCATCCTGAGTTACAGGAGAGGAGACAAGTAGCTTTTCATTTAGAGCCTTTCAGATTTTGTTGAATGCCTCTCTTCTTTTGGCTGGTCCTCATTTGTATCCTTTCTGCAATAATAAAACTGTAATTGTAAATTCAGATCACAGAACTCAGAGCACTTTTATCACTTCTGTGATTTGTTCTAGTGCATTATCAAACTTGAAGGGGTAGTGGGAACCCTTGAATTAGTAGCCATTTGTGTGAAACTGCAGGTGGCTTGGGGACCCCCAGGTTTGGAGCTGGTGTCTAAGTGATGGAAGTCTTCTGGAGGATTTTGCCTTTAACCTGTGAAGTGTGGCTTAGCTCTGAGTAGTGAGCCTCAGAAGTCACTGTAGAGAAGTAAGTGATTTTTAGGGCAGTGAAACAAGATGATATGAAAGGGCATTTATGGGAGTTGGTATTTAGAAAGGGAAACTGTAGAAGATGGCTCCCAGGAGTGTCACTGGAACAGAGAGCTGAAGGATCAGAATGATCCAAGAAGGAGTAATCTAGTGGTAGAATATTCCAGGCAGGAGGAAGAAGCAGCAACCTTAATGTCATAAAAATGTTTAGGGGAGAGAAAGAAGCTTATTGAGCCTAAAGCAGAAGGAAACTGATAGAGAGAAACAGACAGGGGCAAGATTGTTCAACGCTAGGTGTAACAGGTGAGGAGAGATTGTTCACTGTTTACCAGATCCCTGGTATCCCCTTCTTCAAGAGCACATAGCTAGCTATGTTTCCCAGCAACTCTGGGGTGGAAGGAGGGGGATATGAGTGAATTTTAGCTGAGGGAAAACAGGTAGAAGTGATATATGTTCTTTCTTTCTAACCCAGGACTCCTTTTTTTTTTTTTTTTTTTTTTTTTGCAGCTTTGGTTGGGGCTGGGTTTGAACCAGCCACCTCTGGCATATGGGGCTGGTGCCCTTCTCCTTTGAGCCACAGATGCTGCCCCCAAGACTCTTTTTTTTCCCTTTTAGAGGTCTTGACCCTAAGGAAAACAATGAGTTTGGAGTGTTAGAGCCAGACGATAGAAAGAAGCTACAGTCCTAAATCCCTATGTGGAAGGGAATCACGCCGGTCAGGAAAAGAACAAGTGATAGCTAATGGCAAAAACCTAACCAAACAAAAATAGAGCATTACCAGGGCCTAAAACCATGACATATTTGGGAGTCTACACATTAATACCGAATCCTTTATTTTTCCCAATATAAATCCGTATGATGGGCTTTGCAAATCATTTTGATATTGGCAGGCTTTTAGATAAGAAGAGATTTGATGCAGATGGTTGACAGTAAGGTATTCTTAGCCAGAATTTTTTAAAAGCATGTCCAAGCCATGAGTTGTAGTGAGCATTAGGAATCAAGCCAGTAAGAGAAGAATCAGACTGTAAGTGGAATGGGCAATATGGCAGCAAAAAAGAAGTTATAATGCAAGGGCCAGGGGGCTGATTGAAATTAGAATAAAGAATCAGCATGGACATTAAGTGAGTCAGCAGCAATTAGTACGCAACATGGTGAAAGGTTCTAGCATGTTACTTTCGGCTTTTAGCTGTAGAGTTCTTTTATATTTTAGACATGTCAGGTTTAGTTAAGGCAATGGTTTGTGGTACAAAAATGTAATTATTGTTATCACTTAAATATCAAGTATAATTCAGTCACTGACTCTTAACATGATAACACCTAAAAAGCTATTTTAATTACACAAAACAGACTGTGTTGAAGGGACTATGGCAAGTTAAAATATGGAGAGTTCGGAAGGTTGAACTTCAGTAACTGGCTTGATGTTGTTCAGCTATTATACAGTAGATTTTAAATTAGAGCCCAGTTCTACTGACTCCACCCGCTCCCCTCTTTCTACAAAGCAACTGCTTAACGCTGAATATCACCACAAATAATCACTCCTGAGGGATAAGACAAATCCATTTGGTTGACTGGTCATTTTCAATATAGGTATCTCGGCATCTAAAGAAAACATAGTAATAGCTTTATTTCCCCATCTGCATAATTTCTCTTCTATCTACCTGTCTCAATTAAATTAATAACTTCACAAGTGGAAAAGAGAACGAAAAACGTCATGCAACTCCAGTTCTTTTTTTTTGTCACTTTGAGGAAAACTTTCTGAAAGTTTTCTTCTCATCTTGGTGTAGTAATGAATGAATGTTCTCTGACAGTAGACGTATGCTTCTATTGGCATAACTATGCAAAGTACAAAGTTCAAAGCAAAATTACATCAAATACAGAGCAGGTCTATTAATTGCAAGACCACATAAAGGATAGGTCAATTTAAGAGGATGATTGTTTTTGAACGGTGTGTTCAAATACATAGCTTTTGAGATACTTCAGTAGCACAAGTATTTTTTTTTTGTAGAGACAGAGTCTCACTTTATTCTCCTCGGTAGAGTGCCATGGCATTACATAGCTCACAGCAACCTCCAACTCCTGGGCTTAGGTGATTCTCTTGCCTCAGCCTCCTGAGTAGCTGGAACTACAGGCAGCAGCCACAATGCTTGGCTATTTATTGTTGTTGTTGTTGCAGTTTGGCCGGGGGGGGGTTGACCCCGCCACCCTCAGCATATGGGGCTGACGCCCTACTCACTGAGCCACAGGTGCCGCCCATAATAGAGTCTTTTTTTTTTTTTTTTTTGCTGTTTTTGGCTGGAGCTGGGTTTGAACACACCACCTCCGGCATATGGGTCCAGCGCCCTACTCCTTTGAGCCACAGGTGCTGCCCTGCAAGTATTAAAAGTAGATAGTGCAAAACATTATTCTGGGGCTGTTAGAATTTATTTGCGGTTTTTTTTCCTTTTAAGGAGTGATTTTCAGAATTTATGAAGTGACTTTCATTGAACATCTCCTTTGTCAGATACTTTTGTAGGTAGCTTATTTTATGGAAGAGGAAATACAGACCCAGAGAGGGTAAGCCATTGTCTGAAGTTAGAGCAACTCCGTGGCAGAAACCAAGATTTATACTCAGATCAATTCCAATGTCAGAGCCTACTGTTCTTTAAAAGTTTGTTTTTATAAACAAAGTTGTTTATCTGTTGGAACTTGGTATTTAAAATTGAAGGGAAACTATTATTTATTTTTCTGGAATGATATTTGAGTAGGCTTCATTTTCTCAGCCATTCAGAAAATATTTTTGTGTGTGTCTCAAATATATGTCAAATATTTGGCTACATACAAACCCTATAGTATTGAAATTATACAACATTCTGGAACTTCATGGAATGTACATTTTAGGTAGGAAAGACATAAAATAAGTTAACAAAGTATATGGGAGATACTTTAACCTTCTAAGTATGTAATCCTATGTAATGATCATTTTATTTATAAAGGTTTGCTGGTGGTAGACATTTTGGTGTTTTAAAACTTACTATAAAGTTATACAAGTATTATTAACAGATACTGAATTCTTTTCTCATGTATAGTATCTGCAAAGTTGTTTCACTTTACAAAAACACACTGTTGTTATTGTCAGATAATGTGTAATAACTGTTAAATGACAAAAAAGAAAATCCTTTAACAATGTCTGAAAACAAATATTTTAAAGATTACAGCAAAGTTCTTTGGATTACTGAGGTGATTCCTTGGATATGCCAAAAAAACAAACAAACAAAAAAACCAAATAGGAATTGCTACTTTTTGTCTATATTTTAGATACCCTTCTCTCTGTACCAACATCAGTGCTATTGAGTAGTTCAAATGAATTAGTTAATATATATATATACATATATATATATACATATATATATATATATATATATATATATATAAAACTAATGGTACTTGGAAATTAGGACAATTTTTGATAAGAAGAAAAAAGATGCATCAAAAATCTACATCCATTCACTAGGAGATGAGCTAAAGCTGTTTAATCATCTGTTTAAAATATTCCTCAAGAGCGTACTTCTTGTTGGATTAAATGAAACTACTTGAGTTTGGAAATCATAGCTTCTAAAAGAAAACCCATATCACTCTCCCAATTCCAACCTGTACTGTTTTACAGAGCCCAAACCAGATGCAGACACTGTAAAGACATTTAAAAAAATTTTTTATGTGGAAAATAACAAGGGAATGAAGCCCACTGGTCATTTCTCTGGCTTGCCAGGAATTCATTTGTCTTACATTTGTTTATAAATATAGAAAATACAGTAATCGGTATGCCACAACCAAAGTGGCTTATCACCTTTCACTTCCTGTTTCTTTCTTTCTTTTGCCCCACAGAGTAGATTTCTTTTCTTATTTCTTTTTATTTAAGTGAAATGAAATGGCTTTAAATGGTACGAACATCACCCGTCAGCCCTGTTTTCTCCATTACACGAGACATAACTTCACATACAAGATTACTCTGCCCAGGGGATTGATATTTAAAAGCTCTCTCAGTCCACTGTGGGAAAACCATCAAGAGAACCTATGACTGTGATGGGAAAAGCTCCGAATTGCTACTTTTGAAGCTACCTATGAGAGATAAATATGTTGACGTTTCTATTTAGTCTGTTATTTTATTGCTTTTTAAAGAAATATTTTTCATAGGAAATATTTTTGTTTCTTCATTAAAATGAAAGTTCGCAAGTGCCTGGATATATTTGATATTTTTATGCCACTTTAAACTATAAATATTTTATATTTATACGAGTGTGCTCATATCAATTTAGTTTTCTGAGAAAACCTTTCAGTTTTTATCTCAGAAAAAGGCAAAACTACATTAGAATAACGTACTTATTAAACATATTCACGTTATAGTTATCAAGTTCTTTGGCTTTGTGGAATGTATTGTGATTGGGGGATAAATTGAAACAGATTTTTTTCGCAATGGATTTTTATTTTTCACTTTACATACGGCGATTTCATATTTCATGGGGCAGGGCGTGGGCAGGCAAATTAGATCAGAAATACAAAATTGCATCTAGTTGTTTCCAAACAGCCAGGGAATGGTAGCTGTCATCAACCTACGTCCAGAGATGCAAAGCAAGGGGAGTTTATCTTCACCGAGAATGGCAGGAGAAGACTGTGAATTTTTAATATACAATAAGCCCAGAAATCAGATAAAATAGTCCATTAAATACACGATTTCAGCTTCTCAGGAAAATTTTAAATAGATGGCCGTTTCTTTATCCTAGTAGGTTTAGGATAATTTAACACCACTGAGTCAGTGGTTCTCAAACGTGTTTCCAGTCCTCCCTTCCGACATTTCCACCCTGCGGCCTCTCAGCCAAGTGTGGAGAATGTCTGATTGTCACCTTTGGAGGTGCTACTAGCCTCTAAGGGGTAGAGGACATATTACACACAGGACGGCCCCCACAACAAAACATGATCTGGCACAAGATGTCAGAAGCACGGGAGAAGAATCTCTGAAAAGGTGGAGATGGTCGTGCTCCTGCCATCATCCAGGCCAGTTAAAGAGCTCTAGAGATTCTGTCTTTTCCACAAACACCAAACAGCACGTCAGATGTTTGCTAGTTTATAACAACTACTGCATAAAAATAAATAGGCAGAAACCAAAGCTGTATGATTAAATGCAATTTTTGAATATTTTTTTAAAAAGGCATTTTCATGTTTCTCTTTTTTTTTATTTTTGTTTTTGTTTTGTTTTGTTTTGTTGCAGTTTTAGGCCCGGGCTGGGTTTGAACCCGCCACCTCAGGCATGTGGGCCTGTGCCCTACTCCTTTGAGCCACAGGTGCCTCCCACTTCACTTACCCTGTACATCTTTCCGTGGTTCTCTATTTTCCTGTGTGCCACCTCATGGTGTGGATTCCTAATCTAAGGATATTTATGGGTTAAATGATCAGAGAATCCTGGCACATGGATAAAGGTTTGACATTTCTGATTAGAAAGGAAAGTGAATCCCCTGGATCGATTCATGCATATTTGACTATGGCCCTTTTCCATGTTTTCAAATGGCGGAAAAGGAAAAGAAATTCACCCGGCTCGGCGCCTATAGCTCAACCGGCTAAGGCGCCAGGCACGTACACCTAAGGTGGCGGGTTCGAATCCCCAGCCCGGACCCACCAAACAACAACGACGGCTGCAACCAAAAAATAGCTGGGTGTTGTGGCGGGTGCCTGCGGTCCCAGCTACTTGGGAGGTGGAGGCAGGAGACACGCTAGAGCCCAGGAGTTGGAGATTGCTGTGAGCTGTAATGCCACGGCACTCTACCCAGGGGGTCAGCTTGTGGCTCTGTCTCAAAAAAAAAAAAAAAAAAGTAACTGGGTGAGAGTGCCAGTGGATGTGTTAATTAGCTTGACTGTAGTAATTGGTTCACAATGTACAACAAAACATCATGTTGTGCACTTTGGGGAAGGAGAAAACAAATTGCAACATATGATGATAAACACTTGTCAATAACAGGGAGAATGCACACCTCACTTCCCAGTCCTCTGGGGTGGGACAACTGCTTGGGTGGGAGCTCAAATGCATCCCTAGAACTTGCTATCAACCTGCTCTTGGGCTGAATATAAAAGACGATAGCTGCTTTTCACCTTCTGCCTCAGCCGGTGATCTGGGTCAGCATCAGCAGGGACAAGTCATGCAGACAGTGATAAAAATGGCACTTTATCTCAGTGGTCTTCCTCCCCAAAGGCTACAGCCCAGGTTTAATCATAAGGAAAACATACAACAAACCCCAGTTGAGGAACACTGAACAAAATACTTGACCAGTACTCCTCAAACCTATCACGGTCATTGTTGGTGGAAAACACTCAAATCTTTTCCCATTCTGTCTCATATGACAGTTTTCTACACAGAACACGACTTCTGCGACAGGTAGAGGGTGTTTCTGCCCTCCCCTAAACAAGCAGTCGGTTCTGCAGGAGACACCAGCTTGATGTCCCCCCGTCCTGTTCTGGTACCTGATACTTAGAGATAGCCTCAGACCCCACAGAGTGAGGGCTCAGTCCCCAAGTCTGCCCCCCACACCACATGCTGGTCTTGGTGACAGTCTAGGCCGACTGGCTTCAGCTGGAGTTCCCACAACCTGCCTCCCTCTGCTTTGCTGGAGCAGCCCACAGTACTCGGAGACACATTACCCGTTTATTGTAAAGGATATTACAAAGGAAGCAGATGAAGAGAAGCTAGGTGAGGTGTGGGGGACGGATAGAGGAGACTCCACAACTTTCTGGACACCACCCCCCAGGAGCCTTCATGCATTCAGCTCTCTGGAAGCTGACCTGGTCCTGGGGGTTTGTGGAGGCTTCATTACATAGGCATGATCAATGAAACCATTGGCCACTGGTGATCAATTTGACCTTTTAGCCCCTCTCCCCTTGTGAGGGCAGAAGGTGCTAACCCTCTAATCTGGTGTGGCCCGCCCACTTTTACTGACAGCCAGTGTTAGCATACAAGAAGAACACACTGTGTTGACTGTAGGGATTTGGGGAGTTGTAAGCCAGGAAAGGGGATAAAGACCAAATATATATTTCACCTATCACAGTCATCAAAACAAGAAAAGTCTGAAGAGCTGGCACAGCCCAGAGGCACCTAAGGAGACTTAAGGACCAAATGTAATGTGTCCTGGAGGGGATCCTAGAACAGAGAAGGACAAGAGAGCAACCGAGGCAGTCAGAACAAAGTCTGGACTTTAGTAAGATGTTAGTGATCTTGGTTCATTAACTGACAAATCTGCCGTACTTTTTTTCCCTGTTCGTTTTTTATTTGTGTCTATTCATGGGTTTCAAGTGCCATTTTGCTACACTGATATATTGCCTTGTGGTGAAGTTGCCTTTGGTGCAGCCATTACTGGGGCAGGGCACACTGTGCCTCCCAGCAGCCTCCCAGCCCCTCAGGCGCCATCGCCTGCTGTGCAGACTTGCTTCCACCTGTGTGCGTTATTTAGCTCCTGCCTAATAAGTGAGAGCAAATGTGCCATCCTAATGGGAGATGTTATTGATGGGATCCTCCCATCAAGTTTCCAAATGGAAACTGTTTTTTACTAATTTTTGTAGTGATACTAAGTCTAAAATTGTGCTAAAATGAAAAGTTATTATGAAGAGTCAACAGCAGTCACTTTCAAATGATGAAACTGTTGGCATAATTTTTTTTTTTTGAGACAGTCTTAAGGTCTTGCCCTCGGTAGAGTGCCATGGTGTCACAGCTCACAGCAACCTCAAACTCTTGGGCTTAACTGATTGTCTTGCCTCAGCCTCCCAAGTAGCTGGGACTACAGGAGCCTGCTACAACGCCAGACTATTTTTTTTTTTTTGTAGTTGTCGTTGTTTGGCAGGCCTGGGCTAAATTTGAACCTGCAAGCTCCCCTGTATGTGGCTGGTGCCCTAGCCGCTGAGCTACAGGCACTGAGCCAGGTTGGCACAATGTTTGTTGCTTAGCCTCTGACCTCCTGCCCATGCTTAGGACATCTGTGGGTGGAGCCTCAGCCCTGCCCTGCTGGGTGAAGGGCAATTCACGGCACTTCCCTCCTGTCCCACCCCAGCCTTCCCAGAATGTAAGGGAAAGGAACCTAGGTAAGCTCCTCAGAGACACCAGGCCTCTCGATACTCCAAACACATTTCCAGCTATTCAGGGGAAACAGTTCACATTCAACAGGCCAAAGTTCAAGTCTGCTTTTTGCGTTGGGCAGCCCATTCCTGGGGCAGTTCCATCCTAGCTGTGCATTAATGCTGCTGATGTGAGCCTGAGGTTGCAGGAACGTGGAAGCCCCCCCAGTACTTTGTCATTAAATGTCATGAATCAGTTTGGCTGCAGATAACACAAAACAAATTCATTAAAGGAGAGAATACCAATATTTCTCTTCATGTACCAGCTTTTTAGTGGGTGGTGCTAGCCATCTGGGCACCTCCAGCCCACCTTCGAGGTGTGAAAGGGCCTTCCAGGCATGTCTTCTTAGACCAGCGGTTCTCAACCTGTGGGTCACGACCCACTGGAACTGTATTAAAGGGTGCGGCATTAGGAGGTTGAGAACCACCGTCTTAGACGTTTTAAAACTGCCTTTATTAACACATCAACCTCCTAACAAGGTGGCCACAATGGCAGGCTGAAGGCAGCCAGGGGGAGGCAGCTCCACTGACAGCCTGGCCTCTCCTGGCTCCTCCTCACTGCCCCCCATATCCCTCACTTCCTTTCTGCTGTGAGCTCCTGGAAAGAGCTCTGGGTAGGGTCTGCCTGGTCTGGGAGCAGGTGGTGGGAGGCCAAATGATGGCTTTGGTGCGACAGCCTTTCCTTCCAGCCAGGGTTTGGGCTTCACTACCCTCAGGCCCCAGCCCTGGTGAAGCTGTGAACTCAGAGGGCTCATGCAGAGCTGCCCTGTTGGTCCCTACCCTGCCTTCTATCTGGGTGGCCAGCTTTGGGGAGTGGTGCGAGCTCAAAGCAGGATGGCAGCAGACCCGCCACTGTCCCTTCAGAGCCCTCATGCCCTTTTGGAGCTGACCCTCCCACTGTGTCTGCCTGCCTTGGTGAGTGGCTACATTCCTGCAACTTTCTGCCCACACCGTGTGAGCTGGGCCACAGCAGTCCCCTCATCTGGGCACCTGGCTGACTGTGTCCTCAGTCTTCCCAGGATTCCTATCTGCTGACCTTGACCCTCCAACACAGACTTTGGTTCTCATAGCCCCTGCCCGTCACCCCCAGGGCCTCTAGCCAGCTGCTTTTCCCTCTTACCTGGGCCACCATCTCACTTGTGCCTGGGGCAGGGCAGACCAGTGAGCTCACGGCTGTAGTTTGTGTGTGAAGTGCCTCCTTCCTGCCCTGGATCCATGTTTCTCTCTCCCTTTCATTCTGACTTCTGCTGCCGAGCTGATGCTGCAATAGCAAAAACTTAGCAAGACCACAAGGGGCTAGGGTTCATTCAGTTCTGTAGTCTTTGAACTCAAAATGAATTTAACCACATTAGCTGAAGCCAGCAAGGATGTGCAAGTTTTTCAGAGTTGGCTGTGGTAAGGTAGATTCCTGTGTGTGAGTAGAGACCTTTGAATGGAATAGCCAGGAATTGAATTGGCTTGTCAGAAAGATGAAAGGTCAGGTCTGCAGTAACAAGTGGTCCTGCTTCAGGTTGGGTCTGTCCTCAGCAGCCATTGTCCAGCCTCTGAACAGAAGGTAGCCTCCCCCATTCAAGTCCTGGGCAGTACCTTGACTCTGCTGGGGCATCCCAGAGAGGTCATGTTATTTCCTCCATGAAGGACAGTCTGCATCTGAAAAGGTCATCCACAGCCTCACCTGATCACTGAGTATGAATAAAAACCAAATGGGGCTGGCAGCCCGTGCTGCCTGGCTGAAAGCAAAGGCCACAGTCACCCCAGGTCATTTATACACAGCTCCATGTCCCGTGCCACCACTCTTATAGTACACACACAAAGAGAGGTTCCCTTTGCTGGTGGTCAGAAGGTGAGAGGTCCAGGATTTAAAGGTTTCCTGAGCTGTGGGACTTCAAGTGCCAAAACTAGGATTATCCTAGGAAAACCAGGGTGGTTGGTCCCCCTCTGGAGGGGCCCAATGCATAGATCAAGAGGAAGCCGACCTTGGGCTGCTCTGGCTGATAAACATTTGTGTGTTCCATATAAACTGAAATACATTAAATCGATGTGTTGGTTATCCTTTCAAAAACCTACGGCTTCTTAATGCTGCTTGTGCCTGAGAAAACACAATAGATTCCTTGCACAGCTAACTTTTGAGATTCTCACTCCTCCGTTCTTTCTCCATTAACGTTCTTAGGAAAATACTTCTGTGCACCGACAAGTCTGAGTGCCTTGAGGCTATGTTATGAACTAACAGTGCCTGTTTCCTGCCCCCTCAAGAATCAGGTTAAGACTTTAGATGCTTATTGAAAAGCAAGTGGCTGGGTTGCAGGCCCAGGAATGCCATGTATGAGGCTGTTTGTATAAAAACAGGTGGCATTTTTCAGTTCTCAGATTAGTGCAAGCCTTTTGCAGAAAATCAAGCCCCAGCACGCTGGTTTACCTCTGCTTTCTATAGCACATAATCCCAGAGCTTGTGCCTAGCATTTCTGGAAACATCCCTGTTCCTAGCAGTGCTTGTTTGGGACCTTTGTGAGTGCTTGCAGCTGAACCTCAGTGCAGGAAAGTGGATGGCCTCTGGGGACAGACTTACTTTGCTTATCACCTTGAAAACAAATGAAGAGCCCTAGGGCTTCACTTTGGAGCGGGTGGCAATGCTGGCCACGATGCTCTGGGGGCTGTGTCCGGTGTTTGATTTGCTTCTCTTCTGCCCTCCTTGCAGATGGCTCACACTGAAGAGACAACCCACGAGATTATTGGCTTTCTTGACCAGACCTTGTACAGATGGGATCGTCTTGGCATCGAGGCCCCTGGGTCAAAAGAACTGGCCAGACAGCTCCTTAAAGAGCTGCACACTCAAGTCCAGCAAGGAACGTAGAGCATGTGGGTGCTGCGTGTGGGATCAGCCTCTCACGGCCACGGGACAGTTGATGAGCCACCTTTTCATGGCCATAAGCTTGTCCTGAGCTGGGAGGACAAACTGTACACAGCTCCAGGAGATCTGGTAGTATGTATTTGACAGAATTTGAAGACAGATGTTTTATTATGCCAAACTCAGTCACATTTATTCCTTAATGACTGTGTGTGCCTTCAGCATTCCCTGCACCTGCTCTGCCCGGGACAGGGAAGGTCAACTGGAGAATTACCAAAGGAGAGGCTTGCAGGGGGAGAGATTTTTACTTCCATTTTTAGCCATATCAAGGTGAGATGCACAACTATTACTTTAACAATTTAAAGTCTTTGGACCATGAAATAGGTCGTGAACCACTGAACAATTTAGAGAAGTAATTTAGCCTTTTTTCACAAATCTAGTTTTTTTAGGAGTTAGGAAATTGGTATTCCTTTTAGTCTATAGGGATTTGAGATGAGGCCACACTGTTTTGCTTCCATAACAAATTCTTATTATTTTTTAGAGACACAGTCTCACTTTGTTGCCCTCAGTAGAGTGCTGTGTCATCACAGCTCACAGCAACCTCCAGCTTTTGGACTTAGGTAGTTCTCTTGCTTCAGCCTCCCAAGTATCTGGGACTACAGGTGCCCACCACAATGCCCAGCTATTTTTTTGTTGTTGCAGTTTGGCTGGGGCTGGGTTTGAACATGCTACACTTGGTATATGAGGCTGGTGCCCTACTCACTGAGCCACAGGTGCTGCCCCCATAAGAAATTCTTCATCCAGAAGACTCAGGACCTCCCCAGCTTCCCCTTGTTCACTCCCACTGCCCAGCCAGGCAGAGAGGAAACAGAGCACCACCAGGCCCAGTGGCAAGAGGTGGTGGCAGAGTCACTAAAGGGAATGCAAGGGCCAATCCTGCCATAGTGGGCTGCTGTCTCCCAGCGGGGGAAGGGCAGCACGCTCTGTTCTGCATCTGCTCCATCCTGCCTCTCCCAGAGAGCCACCACTGCTCCCTGAAAGATGGCCAGAAGCGAGGGTACAGGATGGGTGGAGAAACACTAGAAGAGTTTGTCATACCAGTGTCCTATGAAAACAAAACAAAAACTGGGGGGGTGGCGCCTGGGGTTCAGTGAGTAGGGCTCCAGCCCCATATACTGAGGGTGGCAGGTTCAAACCTGGCCCCGGCCAAACAGCAACAAAAAAAATAGCCAAGTGTTGTGGCAGGCACCTGTAGTCCCAGCTACTGGAGAGGCTGAGGCGAGAGAATGGCCGAAGCCCAGGAATTGGAGGTTGCTGTGAGCTGTGAGCTGTGACACCACAGCACTCTACTGAGGGTGAGAAAAAAGAAAAGAACTGGAAATTTCAGATAAACAGTGGTAACCCCCAGTTGAAAATGTTTTTCCTTTCAGATTTATTCTGAACTTACACTGATGGACATTCTTTTGTGTGTATGCTGTTTGTAGAGTGAGTAAAGATTTTCTTTCATGTCCATTTTGATTTACGTGTCAGTAGTCTGAATCTTGAGTCCTGTTGAAGAATTAATAAAATATTGTTGGATTAGAGGTTAACTATTAGGGGAATTACTTGCTTTGGTATAGAGCAATGCTAATGCATCCATGTGAAAATCTGGAAAATTCTGAGAACTTTTGACCTGAGCCTGCCTTCTGAGAAACGTTACAGTATGAAAGGTGTACTATTAAAATATTTCGATCACGACTGCCATAATTATCATTACTTTTGCATGAAAAATGCTGCATCAGAATGTGTAGGCGTTAACAAAGGAGTTGTATGTCTCCCTTGGAGATGAGGACACCTCTCCTGTTTTGAACCTGAGCTTGTGGTTCTGCCACACCAACTATGATCAACCTATAAGGACATGAAAAAGGGGCTCAATTTGGTGGTAGCCCCCAGTAAAGACCCCCATGGAGGAAGGGCTTCTTCACCCATCAGCCGTATGACCAGAGTTGTCACTTGTCCCTCTCCACTGTCTTTTACAGCACACAGTAAAACCAGGGTGAATGGGGCTGTCCAGCCCAGACTGTTAAAGCTGCACTTCTGGAGGATGTCTTCCTATTCTGACGGTCCCTCATCCTGTCCGCAGCATCTCCCAATTCCTTTACAGAGCTTCTGAGTCCTTGTGTGCATTGGACATTTCCGTTCTGGCTGGGCTGGAATGCCTTGAGTGGGCAGGACTTAGTCTCTATCCCGATGGATTCCCAGACAGTCCCATAGTTTCTTGGGGTGAAAAACTTTCACCAAGGGACACCAGGCACTGGCCTGTTCACTGGTTTCACTTTTCCCCCTTTGCCCTTTCCCACCCTAATGAAGGTGCTAATAAGAGACGACCCACTCCTGTCATTACCCCCCACCCAGTAAAGGTCACAGGGCTGCCAAGGCATGGCGTGGGGGTGGGGTGCTCTCCCCTTAAAACCCAAAGCAGGCAGATACGCCCTTTCTGGGCAAGGCCAGGCCCAGGGAAGGCAGAGCATTTGGGGCAGGCTGAAAATGATTTAAGAAACTCTACATCTTCTTCCAGTTGTCCTAGATATTCAGGAAAGTCTGGACATGTGGGTTCTCTTAGTTTTTTGCAAGAAGTTCAAAGAAGTAGGCGTCTAGCTGAAAGCTGGCTCTGGGGAATAGGCACCCCAAGGCCTCGGGGTGTGAGAGCAGCAGGGGCACTGAGCACCACACCCTTCTGGGGCACAAGTGAAGCCAGGAGAAACTTCTGGTCTCCCCATTGTACAGTTTTTGATAAATAGTGCTGAAGAAAAGATAGAATTATTTTTCCTTTCTCTTTATGGAAAATATATAAAAATCACCTACCACCAGTGGTTCTGGAAATGGAGCTCTTTTCTTTGCCAGACACCGAGTTTAACATGAAGTCATGGATTTTACCCCAAACTTCCAAGTTAATCATTACTAAGCCTTTTGACAACCAAAGACCCATAAATTAAGGGAAAATAAGTATGTATGTGTCTTGAAGCCTCCACCTCAAATCCAGTTCCACAGTTAGTGTAACCAGTGGGTCCAAATCATGTCCCTCACCTACGGACTGGTCACAAAGACACTAAAGCTGTAGGTCCTTATACCACACTTGGTGTCTATAATAGGAAATTTGTATTCCCAGGACTCTCGGTTGCAAGCAACAGAAAGGGACACTGACTGTGGAAAGAAAAAGGGAACTAACGAAAAGGGCATCTAAAAGCTCAGCTGGTAGCCAGATGAGGTACTGCTAGCTGGCCAGCAGCAGTCCCCAAAATCTTAACTTCAGATGGTCTGGTAAGGAATCTCCTGCTGTCATTGTCAATGCTCAGACCCTTTGTTTTTGAGACAGTCTCACTGTGTCACCCTTGGTAGATTGCAGTGGTGTCACAGCTCATAGCAACCTTGGGCTTAAATGATTCTCTTGGGCTCAGCCTCCCAAGGAGCTGGGACTACAGGTGCCCACCACAACGCCTAGCTGTTTTTTGGTTGCAGTTGTCATTGTGGTTTGGCAGACCCAGACCCAGGATAGATTCAAACCCACTAGCTCCAGTGTATGTGGCTGGCGCCCTAGCCTCTGAGCTATAGGCACAGAGCCAGCTCAGACCTTTTGGAATGTGTTCCGGCAGGGAGACAGAACCCTGCACCCCTTTCAGAGAGCCTCTGTGACTGAGGGAGGAGCCAGGTCATCAGCCGGCACTTCGGCCATAAAGGAAGGTGAGAAAGCAAGAATCCAGCTTGTTTTAGTTTATGTCATGATAATAGGAAGAGAAAAGTATCCACATACGTCATCTATAGTTGATAGACGATGATAGCCATACATCATCTATAGTTTAGAACTGTCCTAGAGCAACTTAGGTCTGAGTCCCATGAAACAACCCCACATTCAACAACAGAGGGAGAAGCAGAGAAGAGGCCTCAGAGGCATCTGCTTCTCAAATGTAGCACCACTCCCACTTTGGGTTGGCTTGCTCTGTTGTGGGGCTGTCCTGTTCATTGTAGAGTCAGCAGCATTCCTGATCCTCACCAGTAAGTGCCAGAAGCACCCCTCCTGCCAGTGGTGATAAAACTTTCTCTGGACATTGCCAAATCCCCCTTCCAACTAAAGATGAACTGGTCTTATATCTTGAATATAAGCACTGATGGTCATAGAGATAGAAATTAGACTTAGTAGAACATGTGGTTGTTGTTTTTTTTTTTTAAGAGACACAAGGTCTCAGGCTGTCACTGAGGCAGGAGTACAGTGGTATGATCATAGCTCACAGCAACCTCAAACTCCTGGGCTCTGGCAATCCTCCAGCCTCAGCCTCCCAAAGTGCTGGGAATATGAGTGCACGTCGCCAAGCTAAGGAAAAACATCAGTGAACCAACTACACAATCTCATTCCAAAATAAATGTGGAAAAACAAACATTCAAGAACAGCCAATTTAAATGTGAGTAGATAGGGTGTTTATCTGTTATTTAGATACTTCACTTAGGATAATGGTCTCTAGTTCCATCCATATTGTTGTAGAAGGCACTAAGCTCCCATTCTTCATGGCTGAGCAGCACTCCATCGTAAACATATGTCACATTTGGTTAATCTGCTCATGAGTTGATGGGCATTTGTATGATCCACGTCTTTGCAATTGTGAATTGGGTTGCCATAAACATTCAAGCGCAGGTGTCCTTTTGATATAGGGACTTCTTTTCCTCTGAGTGGATGCCCGGTAGCGGGATTGCTGGATAGAATGGTGGGTCTACTTTTAGTTCTTAGTCCATTCTGTTTTCCACAGAGTGTGTATTAATTTGCAGTGTCACCAACAGTGGGTAAGTGTTCCTTTCTCTCTGCATCTACCCTAGCGGGAAATATAACTCAGTGGAAATCAAACAGGGAGGGAGGAGGCAGGGATGGGCAAACACCTACCTGACGGGTGCAGTGAGCAGTATCTGCGTGATGGGCACACTTAAGACCTGACACTGCAGCGCTACAAAAGTGGTCCATGTAACCCAGAACATTTACATGTCTGTAATACTTTGAAATAAATAAATAAAAAGTATAGGGGGAAAAAGGAGCAGCCAGGAGAGTTCTGAAAGTTAAGTGTAATGACAGATACCGTGTACCGGCACACACTCCAATGCCAGAGTCATCGCAGCAGTGAGGTATTTTTCACGGACAGATGGGTGGGACCATAGAAGGACCACAAAGACACTGTACCCCTGGAGGTCACCAGCGCCCTCTGTTGCTGTAGCCAACAGCCCATTCTCAGGCCTCACCCTGACCACAGGTCGACAGCACCCTGTGTGCTGGGCCCTCCTAATCCCTGACATTGGCTCTGGGCTGGTGGGACACTTGGGTCTCCTCCTACCCATGGGGCTTTTGCTTCTGACCCCTTCCTAATGAGCACCCCAGGACCGGTCTATGAGCTTGACCCAGTCCTGCCCATGACTGCACGCAACCGAGACCCAAATAGTCCACTGGGAGGTCCCGTGATGCTCTCCAGCTGAACACACCCCAGGTGGTCCTCTGGCCCACATGTCTGCTAACACCCCATCTCTCCTATGACTCAGGCTGAGCCTCCCTTTCTCTCATGCCTGCATGCAATCCACCAGGGAGTCCCCTACTCTGACCACTCCCCACCCGCCACTGCCTCCTGCCTCGCCTTAGTCATCCCCTGCCCTGTAAATACCTGTGGAATGAACATGTACAGGATTGCACATGGCTGAGGCTTTTCAATCAACAGGGAAAAGATCATTCTGGGAAAGAAAGTTACCTCCCTGCTCCTTAGACCAAAATAAACATTAAGGAACAAACTACCCGGCCCTCTTTCTTTCCAGATGTTGGTGTCTGCAGGACTGCTCTCTGGATCTCTGAATGTTCTCCAGAGAAGTCTCTAGCAGTTTTCCTGCTGGGAAAGAGGAGGGTGGGAGAGGTAGGAGGGCTGCTGCCATGCTGGGAAGATAGTATATTACTAAGATAAATAAAGATTCAGTTTATAAAATTAGAACTTCCCTAGCCCAAGACATAGAAAGGATTTTCTGAACTTTGATTTAGCGTTTCCTGTTCATCACTGGTTTGCAGACTTACACTTGCACCCCATTTCAGCCCAGCCTCACCCCCCTACATACCCACAGCCCTGCCTGGGGCCAGGCTCAAAGCTCTGTGGGGCGGCTTCAGGGAAGGCTCCGAGTACTTTGTGGGGAGGGGCTGAGGCTGCAGCAGATTTCCAAGCAGTCGAGTGCTGGGCCCCAGCGTCTTCCTCAGCTGCGCTGGGGCCTCGGAGGGAGCCCTTTTTAAGTGCAATGCAAAACCAAGAAACCACAGGAGAAAAGATTGATAAAACTGTCCACATAGAAATAAAAACCAAAATAACCCCCAAACTCAATACAAATGATATACCGGAAAAAAAAAATATTTGCAGCACATGACAAACAACTACCTAACTTCTGAAACTTTTCTACAAATCAGTTAGAAAAAGGCCACCAGCCCAAGAAACCCATGGGCAAGGGATGCGAACACTGCATACAAATAACAGAAAGAGAAATACAAACAACTTTCAAAAGATATTTAACATAGTGTAGAGAATGGAAATTAATGCAATTACTTTTCCGTACCAAGTTGGAAAAGACAAAAATTGATACTGCTGTATTGATGAGGGAGTGGGGAAAATCACTCCCCTACCCCAAGGGAGGGAAGGAAAATTAGGACCACCTTTTTGGAGAACAAGTGGTCAAATATCAAAATTTTAAATTTTTCCTTTCATTTTAAATTACCCCAAGGAAGTGGAAGTAAGAGCTTGAAGAAACATGTGTACACCCGAGTTCACTGAGTGCTCATCAATAGGCAAAGACGGAAGCAGCTCGAGTGTCCCTCAGCAGATGAAGGATAAAGGGAGTGCGGGGTAGATGTGTTCACAGAATATTATGCAGCCTTAAAAAGGGCAGAAATACTGACACATGCTGCAGCACGGATGAAGCTGGAAGACTTTATGCCACGTAAAATAAGTCAGACACAGAGGGACAAACACCGTGTGATTCTTTGATGATTCCATGTGAGACCTTCTGGAGCTGGAGGTGGTAGCCACGGAACTGTGTACTTAGAAATGGTCAAGGTCAGGTGTCGTGGCTCCTGCCTTGAAAAGTTCTGCTACCTGGAGAAGTCAAAGCAGAAACTGGCACAGACACTGAGCTTCCCTTTGTATATAGAGCAACGGCTGTCCTTCCCTGTGTGCCAGCGTCCTCCCCAAGTTCCCCTGCTGGGACAGAGACTCAGCAGTCAGTCTCATTACTGGGACTGGGGTGGGCTGGGGAAGGGCCTAGGTGAAAAGGTGGGAAAAACTTTGTTTACATATTATGGTGGTTTGCGTATGAGGTCTATGGGAAAAAAGTTGTAATCATCAATACACAAAGGAAGATTCTTGTTTATTCTACGAGAGGGCTGCTGTTAAATGATGCTATGAGGGGAAGGAGGCCCTGGTGCCATCTGTAACTTTAAAGGGAGACAGCTGCATCTGTGTTCCTTGCACTTTAGTCAACGGGTGGCATTTTTATTGCTTATTCACAGGACTTATGTTCTAGCATTGGACAGAGTTTTCCAGAAAAAGATGACTTACTCATTATGGCTGGGTCCCTGGACCCCTAGGACCTCAGTGTCTTGAGCACCCCAACTAGAGAATGCAGTGGGCCAAATAGCCACCTGTCCATCCTCTGTGCTTGCTAATAGTTACCTTTCCTGCTCTAGACAGTGGCCTCCTCTGCCCCTAGGTGTGCTGAAGCCACAATTGCTGCAGTTATTTCTTCCTTGACATAGCACATAATTTAGCAAAGCAGATAAAATCATAAAATTACAATTCCTTCCCTTTAAATTATCCTTTCTTTACAACCTAACATAAACGCACACTTGTTCCATTCCATTGGCAATCAATAAAACTGACTCCTACTTCAGCTCGTAGTTATGCCCATAACTCATGCTTTTCTGGAGCCTCCCTCCTTCAGTAGGGGGCCTTGGGAGACTCCAGTTGTGGAGTTCAAATGTGGAAAGCTGGAGATGGGGCCAGAGCACCATGTCTAAGCTGGAGGGGCTTTGACAACTCCTGCCTTTCAGAGCTCACCAAGAGCGCCCATCCAGTCTTTAGAACACACTTCTGCTTCCAGAGGCCTGTGCTGCTAGGCTCCTGCAACAGGGAGGACTCTTGGGCCTGAAAAGAACTTTCTGGAACTTGGGACCCTTGTGGTGCAGTTAGGGCCTGACAATGGGGAGATTCAGCACCTCACTCACAGGCAAAAACACCTCCTGGCCTGGACTTTAAAGTGGGGACCCAACCCCATGAAGACCAAGCTGAAGGAGGTTACAGGCAGAAGGCGCACAAAGATGACTTAGGAAAACAGAAACCACAGGGTGACACCCAGCCACTCCAGTCCCAGACAAAGCCACAGATGAGCTGTCTGGCAAGGCGGCCTGGGGCAGAATCTGTGCCTGGCTCTCCAATCCCAGGCGGGCAGCTTGCCTGGGACACAGGGTGTGCAGCCCCTGAGCGCACCGCCAAGCCTTCTCGGGCCCACCCTCCTCGGTAACTGCCAGATGTGAGGTGAACCCAGGCCAGGGGTGGCAGAGTCTGGTCTTTAGAGCAGCTTGTCCTGGCGCCCAGCTCCTTTAAGACCTTGGGGCTGAGAAGCCAAACTCTGAACCTCCATTTCAAGTGGCACTCTGTGTCTGGGTACCAGATTGGTTCTCTGCAAGTTGTCTGGGGTAGACGGAAAAGCAGCCTTTATCTGCATTTCCAATTTGGCCTTGCACAACCCCCATCCCCCACAGGTCTGCAGGCGCCAGGTGGGCTTCGGGTGCCACCACCACTCTGCAAGGTCACAGCCTGCTGATCATACATCCCAGGGTCTTTCCTGGGCCTATGTGAGGACAAGGGGGCATCAAGCCCCTTCCCGGGCCCGGTCCCTAAGAGTGGTGTCTACGCTGGCCTTCTCACAGGCTGGGGCTGCTGCTGGGATGCTGGTGCTTGTGCGCCCGCCAGCTGTCCCGCCGTGCTGGTCCTGGGAATGTCTACAGTTTTATGGTGGCTTCTTCCATTCCAGGCTGGGTGATGGGCCTCTTTTTCACACTGTCTGGTCATTGGACAGGAACAGAAATGCCTTATTAGCTGATCAATCTCCCAGACAGCACCAAAGGGTGGGAAAAGATCTATAAAACCTTGCCCTTGAATAGTCCCAACCAGCTTCTCCTCCCTCCACCTTGTAAATGTACGGCCCGGAGCCCAGCCAGGGAGGGCTGAGGTCACTGTCTGCAAGGGAGGTGGCTAGGGGTGGATGCAGGGTTCATGCCCCCTCACTCAGCCTGGACTGAGAGGCTGCCTCGGGGGATCCTGCAGCCTTTCAGCCCCAGCTCCCCAAGCCTCTGAGGCGCCTCGGACCTGGCCTTAGGTGGAAGTGGCTCGATTTTGCCACTGTCTTGGTGTCCCTGAGTGGAGTCCTTGCCAGGACCAGGCCCTGGAACTGTGGGGTGGCCCAACCCTAGGAGAAGGCAGCAGTGGCTGCACTCTCCCCCAGGGCCAGCCTTGCCCCTGCCAACCAAGTCCTCCAGCCCCACCAGCCTTATCTACAGGAGTGAGGAGGTTGCTGGCCTAGAACCGGAAGCTCTCAGCAGACTGTCCTGGGCACACAAACCCCTGGCTTTTAGCCGCTTGGTGGGTTGCAGCTGCCCCGGTGAGGCTGACCTTGGTGACTGGCGAAGGTCCTTCCCCATGGCCTCCCCCTGGCTGGCCCCGCCCAGGCTGCTTACTGTGTCCGGTTGAATATAACAGGCCCAGAGAGCAGGCTGCTGTGTCCTGGAACTTGTCTAGACTTTTAGCGATTTTCTCGCTGGAAAGAGATGGTTTAACCTAGGTTCCTGCACTTAGGACCCTCTCTGTACCTCAGGCAAGATCACCTTGTTTATGGATGTAGACTATTATTTCTATGTTTTGATTTGAAATTCCAATAAAAATAAATGCTTTAAAATCCTTTAATCCTTAAATAGAGGCCAAGATGGAGACAAACCATCTCCTCCCCTAATCCATTTCCTGCCTTGGTCTGGCCGGAATTCCTAACACTTCTGACCTGGCTGTCACCCAGGGCTCCATGCTCCCATCCCCTCAACGAGCTGCCCTTCCAGGCCAGGTCCCCAGGTGACAAGGTCCCTGAGTGACGGTGAGGCCTACAGCCAAGTGAATGTAGAGCAGAGTCACTGCCACTGTCCCTTCCATGGGGAATCCCAGCTGGGGGGTCACCCTCAGAGGCCCAGCCACCCCGCCTCCCTGCAGTCTGGCCTAGGACACACCGGTCCCAGACACAGGGCCTCTGGAGGAGAAATGCCCTTGGCTGATCCCTTGACCCCCTGGAAGGCTGCCTGCTGCACTGGCGGGGAGCAGTTCCGTCTCCCCAGAGGTAGCCTCAGCGTGAAGGGCTGGACCGGGCAGCCTGTTCTGGAGCAAGACAGTTGCTTGGCAATTAACCCATTAACTTGCTCAAAAGAAAGACTGCTGCTTCTCACTCTAAATAAATCTGGCAAATGCAGCTGAGTTAATGCACTAACAGTTCAGTGCCTCACTGTTGCTCAGGGGACAGATGGCACTGCCACACTGCTGGTGGCTGCTGGCCACATGGCTACTGTGGCTGGTGCTAATATCTGCCCTCAGCACCCCTCCTAGCCCTATCCAGGCTCCAGGCACGGCCCTGGGGCTCCCATCACACCCAGTCATGGTCTCACAAGAACAGAACTCAGGTTCCATGGGCTGTGCCTCAGGCCTGACAGACCCTATGTGGGCAGCCCCCACCACTGACACCTGCGACCACTGAATGCCCAAAGCGGCTCAGGATCAATCTTGCCTGCAGCTTGAGGACTTGGGTGTTTGTCTCTTCCAACTAGACCAGGTGACAATGTTGTGTGTGGGCCTCCCTGTCCTGGGTCCCTCCGCTTGTAGAAGCATTACGTTGATAAAATAGTTTTGTTACTATCAGTTTATTTTACACTCAACCGGGGAGGAGGGGGTGAGCTCTGCCAGGAGCTCCTACAGGCAAACTGCTGAGAGAAGCCAGAAAATGGCAGAGAAACTGTGCTAGGGAAGCAGGTGTGCCCGATTCCTGTGCACACAGGGCTTTGCGTCTTCCCTGCGGTGACTCATCTGTAGCAGCCTGGTTTCCATGCTTTCCAAAGTAGGCCCCACTCTCACCCAGGCCTGTCCTTACATCACACTGGACGAGGAGTGTTTAGGATATCGGGCCGCAGCAGCTTTATTACCAACTGAAAGGTCTCTCCCTGAGGGACCTCGTAGGAAGAAAACCCTAAGCCACGTGTACTCGCATTTGAGTCCCGCCTGCCAGTCTGCACACAAACGGGAACAGTGCAACGTGTCCAGGCCTCACTGGCAGTGGGACTCGGTTCCCTGGCACACCCACATCCTCTCCAGGACAGCTCGCCTTCTCTCACCCAGGATGCCTGGTCTTCTGACAATGCCCAATCCTTGAAGATGCTACACTCATGCAAGTAAAACAAGCCACTGGGATGCAGCACGCTTTCCAAAGTACCATTGCACTCCACTTGATGTGACCTAGTTACCAACATGACACTTCTTTTTCTGATCAAACGTATCATTTAAAAGTGGAGACTGCTGGTCTTCTGTGTCCTTACTGACCCTTGAGACCCTCAATGGCTGCCATTCTGGAATCCAGAGGCATCTCTGCCAGGCCCTGGCCACAAGAGCCACTCTCCTGTGACCTCCTGCATCTCTAAGGACAGCACCTAGCATCGGGGACTCCCAGGTCTGGAGGCAGTGAAGGCCAGTTCTCCCACGGGACCTTGGCCAAAGCTGTGACACTGTGTCCAAAGCTTGTGTTCTTGGCCAGAACCCAAGTGGTCAGAGCAAGCTGCAGGACCTGGTGAATCACAGGACCAGAGGATTAGTGGTCTTTATGGAAAATCCCACCTATTCAGCAGTTCAGCTCTGCCATAGTGGTTTTTTAAAAAGATAAAAAGCACAGCTTTCGTTTTCTGGAAAAACAAGACCACACCAAATGACTAGGCTGGTTGATGGCTTGCAGCTCTCTGGAGGTTCAAGGTGCCAAGCCCCTGCACACAGTGCAGAACGCCCAGGCCACCTTTATTCTAAGCTGCCACAGAAACATTTGTATACTTATCCAAGTTTAATACATTTTTATTCTTCTACCAGTATGGCATACAAAACACAAATCATATGTAAAGCACATGTTAAGAGCAAAGAGTAAATCCCTGGGAAACTTTCTAGAATGACAGTCAGTGGTACAATTTAGTCTCAGAGACCCAGGCCTCCTGGTCCAGCCTTTCTAAGGAAGATTGGTGTTAGAGCCTCATTCTGTGACAGTTAGGGCAGAATGCAAAGAGCCACCAGCCGGGCAAGGCGAAAAACTGTGATTGTCTTCAAGTTCATTCCCTCTGAGCTCAGCATTGCGCAGGCATGCAAGCATGCTGCGCCCAGTGCCTGGCCTGCTCCAGGCACTGGACAGTACCAGGAAGCTCTTTCAAGCTTTTAGCTCTCAACATTTGTAGGAAAGAAAAAATGACATCACCACAGACTCCCATGGTGCCTAAGATTCTACATTTTAGAGAGTGTGCCTCGCCCGGCCTGAATTCTTCTGTTCCAGACTTCTAAGAACATCAGTACTGCCTTAAAAGTTATGAAGAAACCAGTGAGGTGGGTAAGGAATAGTGGAATGTGGAGAATGCCTTCTTACTTGTGTTATTACTTTTACTCAGTATCAAATTCAGAAGCAAATAGGAATACAAGAAATCAAATTCATTACATTTTATTGTCAATGTATTTTAAATTCTTACAAAAAAGTACTGTAATTTTGGAAAAATCTACACATTAACGATATCAATCACAATTCTGCAGAATCAGAAATGACCCAGAAGACAACAAACTGGGTTCACTGGTCCCAGTAAATAGAACTGTGTGACTTTCTGGAATTAAAGAAATACCCATGTGCATGCTGAGGGGACCGCTGCAAAATGTTCAGCAGGTTTTCAATGTACTGTGGGTATCTTTAATCATTTGTGGGTAAGAACTGCCTTACAGTCACAACAGCTGCAATTCAGATTCAGCATGGCCTTTTATATGTGCCTGGCTGGGACCAGCCTCTGGGCAAGAGAAGCACCAAGACAGGAACACGGCTGTCGGCTGATGGCTTTAGCAGCCACATAATCCTCTCTTTGATGTCCAGGGTCAATGTGAGCTGGGTCCCACCGGGCTGGGAGGAGACGTATGAAAGAGAATCTTGCTGTGATCTTTCCTGCAAAGGAAACAGCAATAAAATTTATTACCCAGTCACAACAGAGGAATTCTTGTAAACGAGTACATTTGTGTGCCTTTGCTCTCCACTTTAAAGAGAGGACACTTCCATCGGAGGACAGAGATGAGATCTGGGCCACATATCACGACCCCAGGAGTGGGGTTTGCAGTTGAGCTCACACATGGCCATGAAATGTACTGGGCTGTAACTCAGGCTTCAGTCACAAGATGGATAGCAGGAGGAGATCCCATTTCAGACCCACCTTCACTGAAATTACTTTCAAAAAATCTAAACTCTACACGGTGAGAGGTGGCCCTGCCTCTGTCACGTGAGCAGGGGCAGTTGCCATGCTCCGGCGCGAACCCCGCTCTGCCTGTGAGAGTGCGAGCTCATTCCTGTTGTGTCAGCAGAGCTGTGTGAGTCTACAACCCCCCCCACGCAGGAGCACATACAGATGGACGCCTCCGCTGCTGGCCGCCCAGGGACATGGTGGATGCTCAGGCCTGTCTTCCGTGAGTGGGAGGCTGGGCTCCCCTGAGCCTCGGGCACTTACAGACAGGAAGGCTTTTTGCTCAAGGGCTCGACTCCTGTTCCTGCTGAACTGAGCCAGTGTGTAAAATGAGAACTGATATCAGCTCAGTAGGCACCGGAGGGCGGGTCCAATCGACAGCCGGAGAAGCAGTGCCTCGGCGAGCTTATCCCACGGCGCTGCAGAGACCTGGGCTGTAAACACAAGAGAGAGTTCACCGTGCTCGGAACCACACAGGGGTCTCCTGGCACCCCGCCCTACTCACCAACAGTCAGCACCACAGGGTCACACCCAACTTCTAGGATGCATTTGTTTTTAAGTTTTTTATAAGAATAATTTTTTGCAACTTTCAATTCATATGATCCTTTAGACAGATGTATTAGTGGATTTACAGCTCTGTAAACAAACTTAAGGCCTGTGAGTACATTATCTGTGTTCTTGACAGGAGACACTGCATCCTCAGGCAAGTGGTCTTTCATCCCCCAGAACCGTGCTCGGCGCTCGAGCCAACCTCTCAGCAGTGGCCAGCCCGTTGGCACTGGCCTCAGCCCCAGCGGCTCCAACTTAGCTGCCCCATCTCACCTTCTCTTCAGGTGCAGAACTTAGCCACTGTGAACAAAGCGGAAACCAATCACTGTTCACCAATCAGCTAAGCTCTGCACCTTGTTAGAGAGGTCATCGCTGGGCATAAAGAAAGAGCCGGTGAGCATCTTCTGTGATTGCTGGCTTCTTTTGTTTCCAAAGAAGAGCTACGAGAGGCATCTGCTCTCCAAACTGCAGAGAGAGTGGCTATGGTTTCTGGAGGAGCAGCCAAGGTCGTGGCTGCGTGGTAATCCCTGGCAATGTGATTTTAATCTTAAGTCACAAATCAGCATGCCAGGAACCCAAGCAGCCAGAGCACCTGGGAGCAGCGCCATGCCTGGTGGCCACTCCCATCTGCACGCACCGGGCTTCCGTGGAAGGACGCAGGGCGATGACACCGCCTCCATGCCGCTGCACTAGCCAATGGACTGGACTTCTGTTTGCTGTTCAGTTACGCGCCATCCTAGAGGTGTAATTTTTTTTTAATCAAGAGGACTTGGACGTGACCATGAAGCTTTGGGACAAGAGAAGAAAAATGTATGGACCCGCCATGAGACAAAATTACTAAAGAAGGTGGCCTCTGCTGTTAGTTTACTGTCTTTAACCCTGGGGAGAAGATCCCTCTCCCGTCATGTGAGGATTCTACTGATACGCAGTTTGAGAAGTTGTAGGGGCCTCTTTCAAGTTGGGAACAATTTCCCTGTAGAAGGTATGACTCAGGAATGGTCACTGTTTATCAATGTGGTGTGGGGTGCTCGTGACCCCTGCTTCTAGAAGGGCAGGGAGAGGAATGAAGATCACAGCAAAAGACAAGGCAATGGTGGTCTCACACCAGGACAATTCCTTTGCCTCCTTCAGGGCAAAAAGATCACTATGCAAAGTCATAAAAGCTATGTCACCCACCATGGGTCTCCAAAATTTGGAATGAAAGGAACAAAGGAACAGCTGACTTTACTGTGGTTTCACACACTTTGAATACACACTCTTCATGAAATTAGAAGTCTAAACTGAAACGTAATTTATACTGATTACCATGAGGCTGGCGACAAAGTAACTCTGAGGATTTTTTGTTTTTTCAGTTGGCCCACCTTAGATAAGGACTAGAGAAGCCATGGCAGACATGACTGCATGTTGCTGTGTCCCTACAAGACAGACAGTCATTACAGCTGTCTCTCTGCCTCCTTCTCCCGGCAAACATGGTTCCTGACTCTTCTGGAAGAACATGATCATACTTTAGAAACTTTTCCCCCTCTTCAGTATTAGAGTTCCTTCAGATCCAGAGACATTTAAACACATTAGACACAATCGTTTTTATAAGAGCTAAACATAAGAAGCAATGTAAATGAACAATGGGTTAATGAGAATATCAACACAAAATATTCAATATCCATTAAAAATTCTATTTGTAGAGAAGCTACATGACAATATGAACAATGCTTGGGACTGGAAGCTAAGCTTAAAAAAAGATACAAAATTAGATGTACCCTATTATATCATGTAAAGCTTTGAAGAAAAACCAGAAGACACAGATGATGATGATTATTAAGAAAAAAAAAACACACTTGTAACCCCCACAGTTGTATGGAGCAAAACTTTATGTGCCACTGCTAAATGACAATAAAAGTGAAGAAGCCCATATTTAAATTTTCACTGCTAGGAAGTAAATATAACAGGTTATTCCAAGCACAATTCACAGAGGAAGCAATTTAAACAATCCAGGATTCTCACTCCAATGTAAGCTAGGGAGATGGTCTACTCCAACACAGCATGGTAAAAATAACACCCTCCGTGATTCATGGAGGAATGTGGCTGAACACCTTCTGCCAGCCTCACAGGTCAGGCGTGGGCAAGCAGAGGACCCTCAAGTTAACACACAGCCTAGGAGAAGACGTGTGCACCAGAAGCTGGCATTTGTACTAATACAGCCACTTACTGTTGTGTCAGCCTTCACCTTGAAGACTAGGATTAGCACTTTCACTGGGTTCCCCATCCCATCTCCAAACCTCAGAATGTTGTCCCATAATTTTTGTTCCTGCGCGAATTACAAAACCTGAAGTGGCCAAAATGGTGCCAGGGAGAGCTGTTCCGCTCCAAGTAGACAGCCTGCTTCCCCCCAGACAGAGTGCTCTGGGACCCTGGGCCCTCACGCTGCTGCCACAAGGCACCGACTCTACTGTCCCAGGCCACCCGTGCTGGGGTTGGTCTTGGCTCACCGCGTGGCTGGGTTTATTTGGCTAAGAGGCACATCTGGTTTGAACCAAAGGAGGAAGGAGAAGGAGAGAATCACCTCTTTAAAATAACATTTCAGCCACCACTTCAGCTGAGGATCTGTCCATTTGTCCCTTGACCAGCTCAAAGCACCTGCGGGCAAGTTGCTGCTGCCTGGCGTCCTCGCTCAACATCAGCTCCCCGTAGAGGTACACACCCATGGCCTGCGGGCACAGAGGCCGAAGCACATTAGACAAGAAAATATGGTCTGCACACGTGTGAGAACAGTCTATGCTTTTTTCACAGAACCTTGCTGGACTATCAATTATAAAGACCCCAGAAAAGATAGATAGCTGGGTAGTTTGGGACCTGTGGTTTTCAATCCTCGCCTCTTCCTTGTTCTTATCAAAAGCCCAACAAAGTGTTAGCTACCAATGTGGCCACTGGTGACAAGTGAGCATTTCCACAGTGATCATGGTGTCAGAATGTTCTGGATAGAATTTCCATTTATGACCACCACAGAAAACCCGTGCGCTGACAGGGATACAGGGCTCCCCTTAACAGCAGCTGGTCTGATTCCTGTAGCAGCAAGCCCACAGCACACAGCAGTGTGACTGCAGGAGGGCTCACGCACTGCCCGCCAGGCGCCCATTCCTACAGCCCCACCCAGCCCCTCGCCCTCAACTAGCCCCACAACTGCAGCCGACACTGGCCTTTCTGTTCTGAGAACAATGCTGGGAAGACTCACATGTGCACTTTTCCTACATTTTAAAAACTGGAATGATATTCTGGAAGACCAAAGGACCACTTTGGTTCCGCTTGTTCGCTTGTACCAAGCTTAGTTATGCCACAAACTACATTCTGCTGGAGCAAATTAAAAGGATCTTAAAGATAGCACAAGATAAAAACTTAGTAGTTAAGAGTTCAAAGTGCTTTCCCAAAAAAGCTGAGACACAGTGATCCTTATGTGACAAAGATCATGGCTCTAAATATACTGCAGTGAATTTTGGTCTTCAGAATAGACTTAAAGTTGCTCTTCAACTCTGTCCTTCTTACACTCCCTTATGTTTTTCCAAATACCTCTTGCTTCACTGTGCAAATGTGACATTTTTCCTGGTACAAAGCCTTATCCTTTCCTTTGTGGGAATGATGAGGCCTCAGGCGCTGCTGGCTGGCTGCCCCCCACACTGAGACCCCATCAAAAGTCCTTTTGTTTGCTCCTCCCCCACCCCCACCAAAGTGCAGCTTGTCCCCGCCCGTCACTGCACAGTGCTTGCACAAGCAGACAGCTCGCTCTGAGGCACTTGCTGGTGGGAGCAGGTGGGTGTGGAAGGCCACAACACATCACAAAAGACACCCCAGTGTACACTGAGGACATCAGAGGCAACCAACGAGGACATTCCCCAATACATTCACGCACATCTACTTCCTATGGGCTCCTTGGAAGGCCGTTGCTTTCCCTGGTAATAGTGAGAGAAGTTCTCACAGGAAGGAAACTCAGCACAGGGTGGGCCTGGCATTTGGCACTGCAGGTGCAGATACAGACTGTTCCACCCAGACAGGGCTCTCCCAGTCTGACCCTTGCATGTATGTGTGCTCTGAATGAGGGCCATGGAGACGCAGATGGATGCCACGGCATCACTAAACCACATCTGTGGCCTGGGAGATTCTGGAGACGCGGTGAAGACTGAGTGCACTTCACCTGATGGCGGCAGGGCCACAGCCAAGGAAAGCCAAAGGGCTCTCCAGGGGCGAAACTCACTGCGTTAGAGGGACACAAACGAGGGGAAAAAAATCAACTCTGAAGTGTGAGGTCTGAAGTGTAACTCATCTGTGTTATGAAGAATGTCAAGAACTTGGGTTCTTGACAAGTAGGGGGTAACATTTAAAGAATCTACATCTGCCAAAAAGCAAAACTCACCTGATCCTCCTGAAAAAATCTCTCCACACTGTTGTATGCTTTTGTGAACTTGTGCTTGACAATGAGCTCACACCACCGATGGCGAACCTTAACATGTGAAAGAGAGAAAATTCTGTAAGCAACAAATCAGTAGATTCCCTTAGTTAAGTAAGTTTTATGGTAACCAGTAGCCTGTATTATAAAAAGTTACTAGGCTGGGTGCAGTGGCTCACGCCTGTAATCCTAGTACTCTGAGAGGCCAAGGAGAGTGGATTGCTTGAGCTCATTCATGAGTTAGAGACCAGCCTGAGCAAAAGCAAGACCCCGTCTCTACTAAACACTGAAAAAATGTGAGGCAAGAGGATTGTTTGAGCCCAAGAGTTGAGAGGTTGCTGTGAGCTATGATACCATGACACTCCACCCTACGGTGACAGCTTGAGACTCCATCTCAAAAAAAAAAAAAAAAAAAGTTACTAAATATACTAAGCATCACTGGTACTTTTAAAGTTTCATTTTAATTCTCTCTCTCTTTTTTTTTTTTTTTTAAAGAAAGACGCAATATTCCTAAGTAGGAGGGGTGCTTATCAACTTTGGGGGAGAGAGTATATGTTTCAGCTAGGTATTCCTGCTTCAAATGTGATCTTGCAAGATACCAAATGCAAAACTTAAGAAATTCAAGGCGCATCCCTGACAGGGCTGCTGGTGTTGTTCCCTTCAGTAATCTGCCAATGAAGGTTCCCTCTGAAGCCACAGCTACTTAATCCTGTGCTAGTAGATTTGGTGAGTGCTGTGCTGGCTATCACAGTGGACACAAGTAGGAGGGAAGATGCACTCTGGACCCCCTTAATGTGGGGGGGGGGTGTTCCTGTTCTGTGACCATACACACAACGGTTTGCACAACATACTGAAAATAAGACAAGCTAAATGTGGATGTTGTTTAAAAAATACACCATACTAGAGGTTTTCCTGTAGGAACTTGCCAGGACCCCTCCCCCAATTCCCCCAACTTCCCAGTCTATGGATGCCAAGAAGAGTCTGATGCCAGCACTGGCTGCTCCTGGAGGTGGAGGCAACGCTGCTCGAGCGAGGGTGCCCCGCAGGCAGGGACAGGGGCATCTCTCTCTCAGGATCTAGTCTCTGCCTTTTCTGCTGCTGCATCAAAGCCTCCGTTACACCCAGCCGGCAGCCCGCCACTTTATATTCCATTACTGGATCAACCTTAGCCATACACAAAAGTGACTGTGCACATTTTAAAAAAGCCACCTTGTATGTCTTTTTAATTTTTTTTTAGCTTTTGAAAGAGTGGGACACTATATAGTAATCTACTTGTGGCAATAATAAAAATGTACGCAATTTCAACATTTTGGCTACAGCTCCTGTAAATCACATCTACTGACCTGGCCAAATCTCTCCTTTAATCTACTCTAAATACATTTATATGTAAACAGTTAAAAATGAAAGAAAAACGGATTTAGTTGAAAAGCTATCTCAGCTACACAGAGATCCATCAATCTACAAATTGTGCCTTACATGTACAATAAAGAGGGCATTTAGCAAATTTAAAAAAAAATAAAGATCTTCTGGAAAGAATCCTTCCCCTGGGCACAGCAGCAACCCAGGCTCGAGTGCCTCTGAGACCCAGGTGTTAACGTGGCTCCCAAGCAGCCAGGCCCTTTGAACTTCTAAACAGGATACCAGCTTCCCACGGGAGAAGGCTGGGCAGTCAGTGGGTCTGGCAGGAGGGACAGGAATGGGGACTGCTGCTCTGCCACCTGCTCTAAAACTTATGGCAGGAGCCCCATTTCTCTTAACTACAAATAGGAACTATGCTGCCACCAGCCTTTGGGGAAGGGCACGGACAAGACAGCCCCGCCAGCTTCAGAGTGTTCTCACTGGAGAGACCAGACCACACTACACCTTTAGCAATGACTGTTCTCTGTCATTCTACAATGTGTGTGTGGGTGTGGGGTGGTGGTGGTGGTGATAGAAGCCTTAGCCCCTGATTTTCTTTTCTTTCTGTGCTTTCGTTCATTTTATTTACACGCAGAGAAGTAACAAAGCATAAATCAGAGCCCATGTCCCGCAGGAAGCAGATGCGTCCCACCAAGAAGGCTAAAGGTCCTGGGACCAGGGTGAAAGGGGCTCTTTCTCCACCAATCTGAAGTCAGCATTTCCACTCCCCTTTCTGTTAGAAGTAGTTTATTGTTAAGATTAATAAAAAATCCAGTCTTCTGACCCCTGAAGGCTAACATGGCATCCGGGAAGGATAGTCCAACCACTAACCCCACCCCTGACTCCTACCCCCATGAAGGGCAGAAAAAAATAAGTCTTTTCATTATAAAGAGCTAAATACATTTCAATATTTCAGTGACTAGATGTTTAAAAGATGTTGCAGTGAATTGAGGGCCCAGCAGATAGTTCTTGTACAGGGTTTTTACTGCTCCTTGTATTTCTTAGAGAACTACAGAAAATCGGCTCAGCGCCTATGGCTCAAGCGGCTAAGGCGCCAGCCACATACACCTAAGGTGGCGGGTTTGAATCCCCAGCCCGGGCCCACCAAACAATGATGGCTGCAACCAAAAAGTGGACTGGTGTTGTGGCGGGCACCTGTAGTCCCAGTTACTTAGGAGGCTGAGGCAGGAGTCTCTCTTGAGCCCAGGAGTTGGAGGTTGCTGTGAGCGTGATGCCATGGCACTCTACCCAGGGGGACAGCTTGAGGCTCTGTCTCAAAAAAAAAAAAAAAAAAAAGAAATACAGAAAATCTTCATTTTTAATGCCCAAATTCCAAGGACCTACATATCTCATGTCAATTTTCCTAACAGGGAAAAGGATAACATCGGCTCCCATCACGTCCAGCAGTGATTCCAAAGTCAGCACTGGTGGAATGTCCCATTTCCAGACTGCTGAGGGGCATCCTAGCCCGGAGAGGTGGCCCCTGCTGTGTGCAGTAAAATGAAGCCCCTGTGCAGGGCAAGTGGAGGAGGGTCAGCCGCCCATCTGCACTCTAAGCGTGCTCTTGTTTGTAATTCAACAACAGAGGTGGTGGTCAGCTGCTTCTTTAACTTACTCAGATTAAGAACAATAGGGACGCCACACCACACGCACCCAAGACAGCACCTGGCACCCAGCAGGCATCCAGAGTGTATTCTGACCCCGAGCCTCCCATTCAGAGCCTCCAGGGCAACTGTCCTTGCTGCACAGCTGCAAAGGGACTTCCCCTTTCTGAGGCAAAGGCAGCATTCCTTAGCCTGCACTCTTGAGTGAGCCCTGTGCCTTTGTACTTAGGCGAGTAGGTGCTGGCAGGACCGAGTAGGTGCTGGCAGGACCGCTTCTACTCCCGAGCTGGAGGGACACAGGACAGGCCGCCCCAGAGAGCACTACACTACAGAGAGCTGTCCCACCAAGGGAGCAGCAGCCCAGACCCAGGCAGCAGATCTCAATTTGAAACCAGATGATGCGAAAAGCTGCATCATCTGCCTGGAATGATGTCAAGGGATCCCTGGGAGACTGTATAAAGCACTGCTGGGAGCAGGGCTGAGAGAAAAACGTAACTTTCGTTTTAGACCCAACCAAATGGAGACTGATCGGTAAGTTAATCACATCCCAAAAGTCAACTTCTGTTTCTCACCCTTCCACACTAGAACATTTTTCCTAAATTAACTCACGAAATACTCAGGTCTTCCCTCCCTGCCCCACAGACTCTGTCCTGCATCCCTGTCATGAAGGCAGCCCCTGTACCAGTGTGTTTTATGCACACTCTATTTATACATCTTTTTCCTCCTGTTTAACAAAATAGCATGGCTTGTGTTAATCTGTAATTTATACGCAATAAATTAGGTATAAATTTAATATATCTAAGTAATAGAATAGCTTGACTTGCCATTCCCATGAGCACAGAAAACATTTCCTGCCCTTTGCATTAACAGCTGCAGGATATTCTATTCCATGATGTCACCAGACCCTTCCAGAGTGACACTGGGTTCACAATAGTAAAGACTGAAAAGAACCTATGATGCAAAGAAAAGCCAGGTGTGCATGTCACGTACACGCCAGAGTATCTGTCCGCCGAGTTCCAAGATGTGGAGTTTGTGCATCAGCCTCACGTTTGTGTCGACAGATGCTAAGCTGCCTTCCCTGAGATTGTAGTTGTTTGCATTCTTGCCAACAATCTAAGTAAGTTCTCGCTTCCCTGAAACACCACTGGGTTATTAAGCTTTTGGTAAGTGAAAAATGGTATTCAGGGAGGTACTTTTGTTTTTTAATGTTGAGAGAGGTGTCACCACCCACTGGCGTGAAGGGGCAGATGGCAGGGGCTACTTCTGAAACAGAGAATGCTAGAGTCCTGGTGGGGGCTGCAACCAGCAGGAGAGCTGGGAAGTCCCCACCCCCAAACCTACGCAAAGGAGTCACATCAGGAGCACTTAGATGATCTGATGTGAGTGGGGCAGACAGGTTTTTCTGTGTGCATAAAATCCTTTCCAATCACTGCTCATGTTTTCCTACTGGATCACTGGCTTTTTCTAGTTAATCTGCTACATACTTTTAAGTTTTAGGGGAATCAGTGTGTCTTTGATGAGACTGCAAATTCTCTCTCCAGTATGCCTATCTGCCTTTGTGACTGTGGTGGGTTCACCTGTATTCCTGAATAGCACGTAGTTCTATCTTTTTTTTTTCCTTTCTATACATATTTTGTGTGTGTTTAATTAAATCATAGCTGTGTACACTAATGCAATCATGGGGTGCAATGTGCTGGTTTTACACACAATCTGTTTCATCAAACTGGTCAACATAGCCTTCACGGCATTTTCTTAGTTATTGTGTTGACATTCATATTCTACACTTAGTAAATTTCACCCGTGCCCTAATAAGATGCACCATAGGTGTGGTCCCACCAATTACTCTCCCTCCACCCATCCTGCCCCCTACCCTCCCTTACCCTCCCTTTCCCCTTCTTCTTGGGCTATAATTGGGTTATTGTTTTTTCTTCTTATGGCTTCTCAAACCTCTTCATTTACTTTTAATGTCTCATGGGCATATGCACGTCAAAAGTGATCAATTCTACATTTTAAGTACATTTTATTGTACTTCGATTATCAAGAGCCTTGAACAACGTAATGACTTTTTAAACTGATTAAAATTCAAGTCACTCCAAAATCCTACTAGGAATCATCATCTGTAGGGTCAGTGCAAATCACACTGCTAAATACTGAGCTGACGGGTCAAGGAAGAGAAAGTCAGTGTGCAGAGGAAGCAGGTGGGCGAGTAGAGAAAGAGTAAGAAAGCAGAAGAGAACCAGGAAGAGCTGTGTGAAGTGGGAGACGCAGAGCCGTCCATGTTCCCCGGGCACGTTGAGCACCTGCGACTCTCACTCGTTCCAGCTGTTTAATGCCAGCATCTGGTGTACCTGGTATCTCGCCTGCCATGGATGGGCCATCTCTCCTCAGCAGTCACCCGTGCAGACACTGGGTGGCAGATGGGCCGGCAGTATGGGATGTGGCAAAGTAGGGCTGCGCACCATCCTGGCTGGCCCCTCACCATCTCCCACTGCCCTGGCAGAGGGAGAATAACCGATACACAAGGAACATTGAGCACAATGTCTGGCACATGAAGGATGATGGGTGAAGAAGAAGAAAGAGGATCTGTGTCTCTGGATTCTTCCCATGTCATCACTATGAACTTGACTGCGGCACAGCATGCGGGTATGCACCCTTGAATATTGCAGTCAAATAAAAAATTACTTCAATAATCTGCTTTTCAATGTTTTCCACTCAAGGGACACAAAACAGAAAAATGTGAGTGCTGCTTGTAGTGCATAGGTGGGTCTCACATCATTGAAAATAGATTCTAGAACTTTCCATGCTTCCATGAACCCAGGGTAATGAGCAGACAGACAGTAACACTCTTCCCAAAGAGCTCAACACGAGCGGCTTCTTCGGGGGGAGCAGATGCAAGGGTTTGAGAATTTGCGGTGGGAAGAACGAAGAGTAGGTATGCAGAGGCCAACTCACATCAGACCCATCTCTGATGACACAGAATTAAAATCCTCGAGTAATCCAGACCACAACTCCAGGAGGTGGCGAGGGTATGCTTGTGGTAACAGGCCTGAGCCCCCTGGGAAACCTGAGCAGACATGCAGTCTGGATTCAAAAGGCATCTGGCTTTGACGATGGTGGCTCATTTATTCCAAACATATTCATGGCAGTCAACTGTGTGACAGGCATTAGAAAAATGGCATGGGACAGAGCAACAGTCAGCTTGGAGGAACGTGTATGTGCTCGAGTGTGAGGCAAACGTATCTGTGCACGTACAATGTGCATACCCATGTGGAAAGGTGTCACTCTCAGTGCTTTCCCTCCTGATATGCAACACACTCTGATACTTTCATTCTTTCCTTTTTCTTTTTTAAATGCTGGCTGATGACCCATTAAATTATCTCACAACTTGTGTCTTGACTGCCTCACAGTGTGAAAACCAGGGAGCCACATCAGCTAGGGCCGAGGCTCCCACCACACTGGCTCTGCTCTGTCTCCCCAAGATGGGGATTAGAAGAGCTCTGACCCCTCTATGCTGCTAGGAGGGTTGAAAATGGTCACCCACACAAAGTTTTAGAAGAGCGATACCAAGCACTTGTTGTCTTCAAAGTAATAGTATGTTTCTGGCTATCTTTTCTATTGCAGAAGTTCTATTTATTAATTCTACAAAAACTGGCGAGTCTGATCTCCAAGGAAATGTGTGTTAACCGATGAAGTGGAACAGCAAAGTGCCTCTAAGATGATGGTTCTAGCTGAGGGTGGCCAGTGACTGCACCATGAGGTAGGGTGGGTGTGGACCGGGGCCATAGTCAGGGCAGGCTGATCTCAGTGAAGGTTGGTTTTGGGAAGTATCCAGCTGAGGAAGAGCCCTGACTAGGCCTGAGACCCCAGTAGTAGTAGGGGAGCCCCAGCAGGAGAGGAGTAGGGATAGGACTGTCTTATGGCTTGAGAATTTTCCAAACTATTCCTAAGACAGATCCCAGCATCAGCTTCAGCTGCAGGGCACATGTGTCTTCACAGGGGATTTACCATTACTCAAAAAGCTGCACTGAGCTGAACTACGTAAAGCTAAGGAATACAGTACAGCACGAAGCCTGTTCTTGAGATTTCTAGTGGTACCTCAAAAATGGCACCTGTCCAGTGGGTTCATTTATACTCCCAAACCATTCAGATTCAGGACACAGGTTCCATAACCCAGTGGGCATTTCTGTGATATGACCATAACCTTAATCAGAGTATGCTGGAGGGGGAGGCTCTCCCCCTCATTAATTGTTGCCTCCTGGAAATAGGGAAGAAAAGCTGCTAAAGGACAACTCTAACGCCTACGCTAATTTCTTCCTACTCTAAGACATTTTAATGTGTGCACATTCAGTTTCCTAATCAACTCTAGAGGTCTGGCAAATTATCTGTCAAGAGTCAGATTTTGAGCATTTAGCTTTTTAGCCCATTTATCACTCTATGGCCAAAGCAGCCTGAAACAACACTTAAAGGAATGGCCACAGATGTGGCTGCACTGGCCCAGGCTATGGTCTGCTGACTCCCCTCCAGAAAAGAAGTTAGGCCACTGGCTCCCAGAGCGCGGTACAGGCGGTGGTGTGCGCATGGATTCACCCCTTAGCACTGAAAGAGAGATGAGATAAAAGGTAGCTTCTGCATGGTCCCACTAGATAATTTAGAGTGTTCCTGAAGCTCAGCCCTAATCCCAGTCCCTGTTGCTCCCTCTATGGGTCAAATTCTTTCTAGGCAAAAAACCTGCTATGGCATTAATTCTAAAGCTAAGACTTATTAAAAGGGGATACTATCTCTCTCTGACCTGTGGGCCTGGTACAGTTAGGTTCTCATATACAGATCCAGCCAGGTGTGCAGGGGTGAGGCCACCAATGAGAAAATTCAGACTTCAGGAAAAGGACTGTGATCACCAAAACAGCCTGTGTGTCATGCTCTTTGCTAACAGACAAGATGATGCCCCCTCTGAGCCCACATGGGATGGGACCAGAACTGCCACACACCCAGATTCCAGGCATGAGCATCTCGGCTGGCATTCTCGATGCCCTTTTAAAGCTATTTTAAAATTTCAATGTTAAGTGTTTCTGTGAAGTTACTTCAAAGAATTTTGGGGTTTTGAGACAGGGTCTTCCTCTGTCACTAACCTTGCTGGAGTGCAATGGTGCAATCTCAGCTCAGTGTAGCCCCCTCAAACTCTTGGGCTCAAGTGACCCTCCCACCTCAGCCTCTCGAGTAGCTGGGACTATACATGCATATCACCATGCCCCACAAAGAACTAAAAATTCTTATATGGAAATATTCCTCTACACCTTATTATTTTCTAGGCCAATTTTCTAAAGCAATTTCCAAAACAAAGCATAATTCTTCTTACTTTTAATAAAATGTTATCTAGAATACGATAAGAAGACTATGAAGGTTCTTCAAGCAATTTAAATCTTCATGTCAGGTAGAAACACCTTTAAATTAATTTGTGGGGCCTTGGGTCCCCTGAAGGTAAAAGCCAGTGTCTTCCAGGAAAGTGTTTGTGCCTGAGAAATAAAATCGCAGGAGGCTGAGCAGACACTGCTGCAGGCCTGAGACAGACTAGGTGAGTTCTATGGTAAGATCTCAGCCAATAATACCCCCAATGTGGCTGTTAGACACCAACAAAATATGTTACAAAGTCAAGAAAAATGGTCTTGCTGTTTCTTCCCCTGTAATCCTGGAGCAGGGTTTAGTTTGGTGTGTACTCTCCTGCTATACTCTAAAACAGCAGTCTCCAACCTTTATGACACCAGGGCTCAGTTTCATGAAAGACCCTTTTCCCACAGATTGGGGGTGGGAATAGACTCTCATGAGGAGCGGGACCCCAGACCCCTCACATGCACAGTTTACAGTAGAGTTCACACTTCCGTGAGCAGCTAATGCCCTGTCACACAGGTGGGGCTCAGGTGTGATGTGAGTGATGAGGAGCAGCTGCACATACACGTGAAGCTGTGCGTGCTCACCTCCTATTGTGTGGCCCAGCTCCTAACACGCCACAGACCAGTACCATCCACAGGCAGGGGGTTGGGGACTGCACCAAAAGCCCCTAAGGCTCCTTTTAGTAGCTGCTGTCCCCTCTCTTTTTGAGATGGGGTCTCACTCGTTGCCTCGGCTAGAATGCAGCAATATAATCACAGCTCAGCAGACCTGAGCCCTGGAGTTCAGAGGCTTAAGAGATCATCCTGCCTCAGCCTCCCAGTAGCTGAGACTTCTAGAATGTGCCACCATGCCCTGCTAATTTATATCTATACAAACACATACACATACATATATCTGTCTCTATCTATCTATCTATCTACCTACCTACCTATCGAGAGACAAGGTCTTATTATGTTGCTCAGAATGGTCTCAAACTCCTGGCCTCAAGTGATCCTCCTGCCTCAGCCTTTCATATTGCTGGAATTACAGGTGAGAGCCTTTGTGCCTAGCTGGTTCCTTTTTAAGCATTTAAAAACCACGAACATAACTTTACACTAATAGAAAACCCAACACACATGAATTTCAAACCATTCACACCAAATTCACTCTTGATGTTTACAATACCAGCAACACAAACATGTTGAGCACCAACATCCAAAAATCTAAAATTCTGAATGGTTCAAAATCCAAAACTTTTTGAGCACTGATGTGACACTCAAAGGAAATGCTTACTGAAGCATTTCAGATTTTGGATTTTTGGATGTGGGATGGTCAACCCGTAAGTATATTCCAATATCTGAAAAAAAATCTGGTATCTGAAACATTTCTTGTTTCAAGTATTTTGGATAAGGGAGACTCAACCTATAGATTTTGTGCTTTTTTCTTTCTTCCATTTGCTGTTGTTGCATTTTACTAGCCTACTATAGTACTGTCATTTGAAAGTGACTACAGGGTATATTCCCTTCTATTAATACGCAATAGCTTTATTAGTTTTTAGCCTTTTTACAAGAAGTCTGTGCCAGGCTAGCAGACAGAGGTGACAAGGATGTCTGCTGTGATGCTACACACCCACATGGACCTAACTGACTTCATGTGTCCACAGCCCCATTCAACCCCCACTGGGTCCGCCTTGACCGCTCTCACAGAGCGGGGCTTTTCCAGTTCACAATGCTCTCTGAAACCACTGTGACTCCTTCTACTAACATGATGTATATATTTATACTAACACACAAGCTTTGGAAGGAGCAGGGGCCTTGGCCTTGAGGCAATCTCCAGGCCCTGTCCCAATGCCCAGCACATAGTATGTGCTTGATAAATGCTTGTGAGTGAACATACCACTGCTGAAAACCTGGAATGCTGTTCAACTACTCTGTAGTTATAATGGGCAGTTGGAGGCTGTAAAAACGCTTTGAAGAATGTCACCTATCCTATTTATGACAGGAAGCACTCCCCATTCTTTTCAGTCCTTTTGATATTCAAATTTACTTTTAGGGAGGATCTGTCCAGGGAATATGATCTGGAAAGCCCATTAAGCCTCATTTGAGTTCCATTTTGTATCTATAAACAGGAAGACCCAGGCTCATGCCCTTTGTAAGTTAGTAAGTCTACACTGCAATAAACAAAAATGTTTTTTCAGTTTGTGTCCTTAGAGTAACTTGGCTTTAATGTAGGCTCACTGCTGGTGAGGGGCCTCTGAGCTGGTGGGGTCTGGCTACCTGCTCACTCTCATGCCTGCACTGTCAACCAACGTCTGTGCTCGATTCTATCATTTCTTCTTTTCTCCTTACCTTTACTAACCTCCTTACTCCCCAAAGGGCTTCAATCTAATATTATTTAAGCTAAAGCGAATTTATTTTTTAGAACTAGAGCTGCCACAGTGGTGCAAAACAGAACTCATCTCCACTGCTCCTGGGGCCATCTCAGAGGCTCAGGAACCACAGGTGTCAAACAAACGCCAAAGATGACAAACGAGGCAGCCTTACTCACATGTGTGCTCACAGACAAATTCTACCTTTCTTCCTTCCTTTCCCTATGGACAGGTTTTTTTATGTAATGACACTGATGCTATTAAAGACAACTGGCTCCAAAAAGTAAACTTGGTAGCCCATGTGGGGTCCACCTTGAAACATGGCAGAGTTTGCCTTCCTTCCATACCAAGACTGCTCTTAGCCAGAGAGCCCCCAATTTGTAATTCTAAAATTAGGAAATAACATTCCACCTTCTTTCTTCATTTTGTTAACATGTGACACATGGTTACCTCTTCTGATAAGCTCAGAAGGGATACCCATCCCTTGCTCTTGCTTTCTCCAGAGGTGAACATGACTCTGGAAAGGCCTTATTAAGTCTGTGTAAAGGTTTTTTTTTTCTTTTTTGCTTGGGCTCTGTCTTGAAGGGGTTTTGCTATGGGCTTAGTGGCTCCTGGGTAGGCATGGTAGCTTATGCCTGCAATTCTGGCACTCTGGGAGGCCAAGGCAGGAAGACTGCTTGAGGTCAAGAGTTCAAGACCTACCTAAGCAAGAGTGAGACCCTGTCTCTACTAAAAAATAGAAAAATTAGGCTGATGCCTATAGCTTAGTGGCTAGGGTGCCAGCCACATATACTGAGGCTGGCAGGTGAGAACCCGGCCAGAGCCTGCTAAACAATGACAACTACAACCAAAAAATAGCTAGGTGTTGTGGCGGGCACCTGTAGTACCAGCTACTTGGGAGGCTGAGGCAAGAGAATCAATCGCTTATGCCTAAGAGTTTGAGGTTCCTGTGAGCTGTGACCCCATGGCACTCTACCAAGGGCAACACAGTAAGATTGTCTCAAAAAAAAAAAAAATTAGCTGGATGTGTTGGTACACATCTGTGCTCCAAGGTACTTGGGAGGTAAAAGCAGGTGGATTGCTTGAACCCAGGAGTTTGAGGTTGCTGTGAGCTAGGCTGAGGCCACGGCACTCTATCCCATGCAACAGAGTGAGACATTCTCAAAAAACCAATAAATAAAATAAAAACCAATTTAAAGATGAGCAAAAGCTATGACTCAGTATTTCTCCAAAGCATAAGTACAAGTGGTAAGTACATGAAAAGATGCTCGACATCATTAGTCAGTAGAGAAAGGCAAATAAAAACCACAATGAGATCCCATTATATACCCGAAAGCATGGCTAAAATAAGGACAGACAATAACAAGTGTTGGTTGGGATACAGAGAACTGGAACCCTCTTTTACTGCTGGACAGAATGTAAAATAATGCAGCCACAGCGAAAAACAGTCTGGCAATTCTTCAAAAGGTTAAACAGTTAGTTATATTATGACCTGGCAATTCTACTCCTAGGTGTATACCTAAGAAAAGTGAAAATCTATGTCCACACAAATTTTGTACACAAATGTTCATAGCAGCATTATTCATAATAGTTAAAAAGAGGAAACGATCTAAATGTCCATCAAATTATGAGTGGATAAATGTGATCCATCCATTTGACTCAAAATATTTGACAATAAAAAGCAATGTACTGATAAGTGCTACAAACAACCCCTTCAAACAGCATGCTAGAAGAAGCCATAACGACCACATTTATATGATTTCATTCATGTGAAAGTCCAGAACAGGCCACATCTATGGAAGGAGAAGATTTAGTGGTTGCTTAGGACAAGGGAGCTGGAGATGACAGCTCTAAAGGGTGTAAGAGTACCGGGTTTCTTTGGGGGATGACAAAAATGTTTTATACTTAACTAGCGATGGCTGCTTAACTCTGAATATACTAAAAGCCAAAGTATACTTTAGATGGTGAACTGTATGGTGTGCAAGTTACAACTGAAAAAAGTTATTAAATACCACCTCGCTCTACACCCACAAAACTCCCATGCCAAGAGCCCAGCTGAAGAAGGCTATTTCAGCAAAGGGTAACATTCCATAGTCTACTCTTGAGAACAGCTACCTGGCCTCTTGAGAGCCAAGGCTATCTGGAGAGGCCCAGCTTTGGGCTGCTGGTTTCTGGCTACTTTCCCCAATGCCTGGTAACTTCCTATGGCTCAGCTTGGGCATCTGCTTCCACCCACAGATGGGCCAGGCCAGTTGGTTTACAGAACATGGTTCCATGTGGTTCAAGGTTGCAATAAAGTTACATGCAGATTGAGAATCGTTTTTAGTGCCACCCCATCTAGTTTAGATGTCATCTCTTCTATGTTTGAAGATTTCATACCCTGCCATCCACATAAAATACTACCCTCTCTCTGCATGCAGAGCAAGCCTGGGAACGGGCTCCATCAAGCTGACCCCTTGGTAGCTGCCTGCACACAAGATGGGGAGTTCACACCCTGTCTGTGCTGTGTGTATTCAGACAGCTCACAGCCAGACAAACCCAAGTCTCATATCCTCGTGGGCCACAGGAACACAGAGCACAGAAAGTGTACAGGAAAGGGACCAGAGGGAAGAAAAGCCACCTGGAAAGAGTGGGAGAATTTTGGCAGATAAGATGCAATGTATATTTACAAATGGTTCATATTATAATTGGGACAGAAAATGGCAGTGTTCAAAAACAACTGTGGTTTTTTTGGAGTGAATTTCAGAACAGAAATCTAGTACAAAAATATGTAAACTCCTGACTGGACTATAGAGGACCCTGAGGACCAATAAAACACGCAGCAATGATTTCACTCAAGAGAAGTGGGGACATACAAATAGATGTTTCTTGGGTATACTGGAAGGAGAGCATCAGGCCAGTGCTATTTAGACCTCAGAAAATGTGTAAATTTCCACATCATTCTGAGAAAATCTATACAGGCTAGGAAGATTATCAATATCAATACACAAAGAGTAGACAATGCCCTCCCATCTTCAGATATCTGTAAAATTAGACCAACTGCTAAGGACAGAGGAAGCAGCAAAGAGCAAGAACAATGAGCAACCAGGAAGTTTTCTAATCAAGTCTGGCTGAACCTGTACCTAACGATCAGCTATTAACTGCTCATTTTTTTAACAGTTAAATTCTAAGGCTAGGTGCTGGGGCTCATGCCTATAATCCTAGTACTCTGGGAAGCTGAGAAGGGAGGATCATTTGAGTTTAGGAATTTGAGACCAGCCTGACCAAGAGTAAGACCCTGTCTCTAAAAAACTAGCCAGGCCTTGTGGCGGGCACCTGTAGTCCCAAGTACTTGGGAGGATGAGGCAGTTCAACGTGAACCCAGGAGTCTGAGGTTGCTGTGAGTCAGGCTGATGCCACAGAACTCTAGCCCAGGCAACAGAGTGAGACTCTGTCTAAAAAACAAACAAGCAAACAAAAAAAAACCAAGAAACAAAAAACACAAAACCAAGGCAGCACCTATGGCTCAGTGAGTAGGGCGCTGGCCCCATATACAGAGAGTGGCGGGTTCGAACCTGGCACCTACCAAACTGCAACAACAAGAACAAAATTAGCTGAGTGTTGTGGTGGGCACCGGTAGTCCCAGCTACTTGGAAGGCTTAGGCAAGAGAATCATTAGAGCCTGAGAGTTTGAGGTTGCTGTGAGATGTGACGCCACAGCACTCTACCCACGGTGACAAAGACTCTGTCTCTAAAAAACAAAACACCCCCCAAAAGCCAAAAGTTCACAAACACACCAATATGTATAACCAAGAGTTCCCCAAGAACTTTCTTCTTTTGGTATCGCACAAGGCAGAAGGTTCTTCTCAAACAGTGGTTCTCAACCTTCCTAATGCGGGGATGTATTTTCATTGTTACAAAAGTGTCGCAACCCACAGGTTGAGAATTGCTGTTCTAAAAGAAATGTTTAACTGTCTCTTTAAAAAAAAAAAAGTCTCACTTTATCACCCTTGGTAGAGTGCCATGGCATTAAGGCTCACAGCAACCTCCAACTCCTGGGGCTTAGGTGATTCTCTTGCCTCAGCCTCCTGGGTAGCTGGGACTACAGGTGCCCGCCACAACACCCAGCTATTTTTTGTTGCAGTTTGGAAGGGGCCAGGTTTGAACCTGCCACCCACGGTATATGGGGCCAGCACTCTACCAACTGAACCACAGGTGCCATCCCTAAATGTCTAAAGCAACTAAAGATAATTACCCCAATCCTGTTTTTCAATCTATATCCACTTAGATTTAAAAACTCTAGAAAAGGAATTATAACGCTGTGTAAAAGGAACAATTATAACCTTCACAAGCTTGGTCTTGGGTTTTAAAAATCTGATACTAAACTACCCTATTTATTGGCAGATAAGGTCACATTCTGAAGTTCAGATTCATCAGCATTTGGCCTCTTGATTTGCAACCTGAGCTTGACCACATCAAGGGGCTAATAAGCCAGATCCCCAACCTGATGCAGACACTGTGACAAAGGAACTAATGCTGAGTACGTAGGAGCTGTCAGGGGGAAGAGGCAAGTGTCAACTTGCCCTGTTGGGAGCTCCCCTAGAGATCTGGCCCCTTATGTTCTACCCTGGAAAACCACTTCACTAATTGCCACATGCTTTTCTGACCCTCCACAATGGTCTCCCTTTTTAGTGTTTTCAACTTGAAAACCTGCCTTGTGGGGCTTCATTCCACAATGGTGCACCCTGACAACACTGGGCGCAGACCTAGTAAGCCAGCTGGCTTGAATGATGCCCTGGCTCTGTCTGTACCTAGCACAGCCAGCAGGGGTAGGGACCCCACCATGGGCCTCTGGACATCAATGATAAGGAGCCAGCTCTCTGGCACTGCCCTTACTCAGAGGCCTTGGCGCCAACACCATGAAACTGCCACACTGCCAACACAGCACCGTGGTGGGGGAAGCATAGCTGGTGTTGTCCTCACACACCCCCATGATCACAGGACCTGCTGTCAGCAAAACCAGGGTTTCTGCCTTTCTATGATACTCAGATTCTGATCAAGGGCACAAGAAGAGCTAAATTCAGCACACTGCATTTTTTTTTTTTTTTGATAGAGCCTCAAGCTATCCCCCTGGGTAGAGTGCCATGGCATCACAGCTCACAGCAACCTCCAACTCCTGGGCTCAAGCGAGTCTCCTGCCTCAGCCTCCCAAGTAGCTGGGACTACAGGCACCCGCCACAACACCTGGCCATTTTTTTAGTTGTAGCCATCATTGT